>VXBZ01011136.1:196956-246074 GCA_013399135.1 Heliornis fulica | reverse complement strand
GCCTCTCACCCACCAGCACTCCCCAGTCCTTCTCCTCAGGGCTGCTCTGGAGACACTCTCCGCCCAGTCTGGAGTTGTGCCTGGGATTGCCCCGACCCAGATGCAGGACCTTGCACTTGGCCTGGTTGAACCTCATGAGGTTGGCATGGGCCCACCTCTCCAGCCTGTCAAGGTCCCTGTCTGTGGCAGGAGAGTTTAAAGTAGATTGCACGTGGAAAGAGAAGGAAAAACCCCTAATTCCTTGGTCCCTGAGAACTGTGACAAACGTGGCTAATTGTGTAACAGGCTGCGAGGGGAATCAGAAAACTGCAAATCAGTAAATCACCAGTCAGAGAGATCACTTCCAGATGTAATTAGGAGCTAGTGCCTGAACAGCTGTGACATGCCAGGGACGAGTCAGCACAGGCTTCGTGCCAGGAGAACTTGTCTTACAAACCCATCGCAGCGCTCCGAAGGGCTGAGCAAGCGGGTGGAGAGGGAGGATGCTGTTACTAAAGCCCGTTAAGGGTTAGGACAGGCTCCAGCCCGAAGTCTTTCACCTAAGTCCCTTTAGGAGTGCGTGCAGATATAGAACAAGAGTTTGTATGGGCAAAAATTGGGATAAAAGGTACGAAACACAGCCAGGCATAAATCATCCATTTTATGCAGTGGAAGGAGCTCTGCTGTGATGTATCCATGAGATGGGACTTCACAATTCAGCATATTCATAAACACCCTGGGATGAGGGATATCTTGAATTTTGCTGAAAACGCTAGTTGGGGTGGAAGAGATGAAGGCTGGCGTTGAAGAACTGCAGAGGAACCTTCTGAGACAGCTGGACGGGACATTAATATGACAAATGGGATTCAGTGCAGAGTGATGCACATTCCAAGCATCACATATAAGATGATGGACTCTGAGCTGACTCTAACCACAGAGGAACAAGACTTCATATTGCAATAAATAGTCTCATGAAAATGTCAGCTCGGAGCTCGAGAGTCGTCTAAAAGGTAAATAGGCTGTTAGAAATTACTGGGGGACAAATAGCAAACCCAAACAAAGCACCAGTAGGTCTCTATAAATCTGCAGTGAAAAAAGTTGGAAGAAAAGCAGGAAGGTGGTTCAGAGGTTTGGAGGGGCTCTGGCTGGAAGAGAAGAAAATAAAAGAGAACGTGACAGAAGTTGATCGAATCGTGAGTGAAGTGGGAAGAACGTGTCGGGAGCGATTGTCCCCCAACTAGAACTGTGCAAATCAAGTTAGAAAGAGGCAGGTTTCAAACAAGCAGCTGCTCCCCAGACTGTGTGGGCTACTTGTGTGTTCATTCAGCTGAGTGTTACAGGTGCTGAAAACACCCGTGGAGCCAAGGGACAGCCAGGACACCAGGAGGATGTGGTGTGTGTCTGTGTGTCCTTAAGCATCTCCTGCTGGCTGCTCTCGGGGGTACAGCAAGGCCAGAAGGGCTCTAGGGTGACCCAGTGTGGTCTGTCTTGTGTTCATGGAAGAGTGAGGGATGAAATCAAGGTGTCCTGTCTCCAGTATTTGACACTGTGACACCATGTAGGTGATTCTAGAATTGTGGTTTCATTAGTCTGTCTGAGATGGTCTCTGATGAGCCCAGGAGACCGGCACCAAGAAACCCAACTCCCGTCATTGCTGTTGTTACTGATAATAATTTAAGATAGAGGAGGGAAGGTTTAGATTGGATATAAGTTCTTCACAGAGAGAGTGGTGAGGTGCTGGAACAGGCTGCCCAGAGATGTTTGGGATGTCTGGAGGTGTTCAAGGGCAGGTTGGATGGGGCCCTGGGAAACCTTGTCTAGCTACAGACCTGGAGGTTGGTGGCCCTGCCTGTGTCAGGGGGGTTGGAACTCAATGATCCTTGGGGTCCCTTCTGACCCAGCCCAGTTTGTGAGTCTGTAATAATCAAAAATAATAAACTACCCCTCAGCAGTAGCTTTGGGTGTCAGCCTCCAGCCTCCGAAAGCCTCATGAGCCTTTTCAGTTTTGCTTCCCTGTTTATGTTAAAAAGTATTCCTGACAATTTAATAGCCCAGGCACAAAAAAAACTATTTACTAAGCTCATTCCCTGCAATGAGCAGGGAATTTCAAAGGCTGAAGTAACATCACTCAGAGAGTGGTGTCTTTATTCCACCCTGCCTGTGGAATAGGGATTGCTTGCCATGGCTGGCCCGGGTAGGGCTACATGATGGGGTAGAGGAGCTGCCTGTTCCAGAAGTGCCTTAGCTGGGCTGCCATTGCTTTCCTCCACTCTGCTTTTCCCAGGTTGCTATTGGGATGAATTCATAAAATGCAGTTTTGTGCAGAGGAACAATGCAGCAGCTGCACAGAAGTATTTTCGTGCCCTGCTGCCTTCCGGCAAGATCCGACACAAGGGTAGGGAGTTGTTCCACTGCTCCAGAGCAGCACCACTGGCTTTGTATATCCAGGCAGATATTGTCTAAGAAATCAGGGGAACACTGAGAATCGTTTTGCTCTTTATTTGAGAGTGCAGTGGTAGCCCTGCCTTCCAGTTGGAAAGCTTTGGGAAAGCCAATGAAGCAACAAGAGGCTGCAAACATCATTCTAAGCCACTTATTTTTCCAGTGTTCCATATATTGTTAGTGATCCCTTGTTAAGTCAAAGTGACTTAACACAGCTGAAGAGCAATTTTATCTGCTCCTCTTTTTGTTGGAGAGCTGAGATTCCAGCACAGCTGATGTAACTTGCAGCTTGTGAGCGTAACCTTGGAAAAAAACAAATCCATTATTTTTCTGAAACTTCTTAGTGGCTCATTCTACTGACAGTAAAGTTTGCAGAAGCCCACACATGCCACCATCTAATCCATAAGTGTGAAATTGGGATGTATCAGTTAGTGAGAGTGCAATTCATACTCGTTTCATCTCTATTACTGGCGTAGCCTGATAAGAGATTACATGGAACAGTGTCATCATCTCTCTTCGTGGCAGCCACCCATCTCCATGTAATACAGAAGTCTGGTGAGTCACTCTCACAAAATAGAGAGCTGTAGGCACAGAGTCATGGGCTCACAAGATGGTTTGGGTTGGAAGGGACGTGAAAATGACCTTAAAGATCATCTAGGTCCAAGCCCCTCACGTAATTCTAAGCCCCAGTAACTGCAGCACAGGGTCCAGACTCTCCCTGGAGGCAATGGAATCATTCCACTACTTTTTGTGGAAATAAACCCCTGTGCTACTGTACCAGGATTGGGATCATCATACTTGAGTTGTGATATTTGGGACTAGACCCATAGCTAGAATCAACCAGCCTTCCTTAATGACTTCCCTGGGTTTACTACAGTTATTGCTCATGTTGAATCAGAGGACAGACAAGACTGTTTGGATCGAATTGTAGAATTTCATGCATAATTCATTACTTCATGCCTAGCTTTTCTTGGCAGAGCTATTGGCAGCCTCTTGATTTACAGCTCATGGTGACATAAGTTGTCTGCTCTAAATTTATCCTCCCTCTAGGAATGTACGAACCGGTGCTGCAATGCCACTACCTGTACTTTGAAACCAGGAGCGGTGTGTGCACATGGACTTTGCTGTGAAGACTGCCAGGTGAACCACCAGAAACCTCTCTTATCCCTGTGGGGTGGGCAGGGTTCCACAGCCATCCCAACCACAGAGCAGTAAGCAAGGAGGGAGAGCCAAGCAGATCGGTATCGTTAAGCATTGAGACACTTGCATTTCGTGTAAGCAGTTCAGAAAAGTCCCAAACTGTCACAACAGCTGAAGGAGCAGATCAACAGGGTCTGTGCTGCTCAAGTTAAACCTCTTTTTTTAATGAAATCCTGTATGCTTTGATTTTAATTTTAATTAATTTTTTTTTAATTTAAATTTTTGTTCAGGCTCATGTGGATGTTGTGCTCTGGCAAGCAGTCATTAATTGCTGGACCCTGTTTTATGGGAAGACTCTTAAAATATTAATTCTGTCAACAGCATATTTATTTTTAATGGCAGATCAGCAGCTCTTCTGGGCTGCTAACATATTCTAAAAAGCCAGCTTGCTGCAGGCATTTACCTTCTTGAATTCTCAGACCATCTCTTGCATATGGGCTAATAAAGCATTCAGTGAGTTTCCATTGTGTCTGTGGCACCCATCTGCCTAAAAGCTCTGTAGCAGCAAGCTATCAAAACAGCCAGCAAGTGCTTTTTAGCAGAATCAGTCTTCATGTCTCCTTGCTTTTTATGAAAGGCAGTGTGGTGATGCAGGTAAAACTCAGTGTTGCTCCCAGAGCACACCCATCTTCTGTGGCTGTTGTTGATAAATGTATGTTCAGCTTGGCACGTTCCACCACCACGTGCGAGGTGTCTTCAGCTCTGAAAAACTGGTTATCCAGGGAAATTGGGACAGAACAGGAACAGTTACATGGACTAGTTGTATAATGAGGTCGAAGGAGATCTTGTTGCCCATAACAGAGGGATATTTCCATGCAGAAATGCACCTTCCTCCCAAGAACCTGTCAGGCAGCTGCATCCAGAATGAGGTGGCTGGTGGCTTCATGAGCCATAATGTATATGTTATGTCATCAGCTGGCTGCCCTGGTCACTGCAGTGCTGTTGAAACCATATGGATGCAGTGGTTTTAGTCTGACCTTTGATGAGTGCTACAGAGCATCCTTTGCAGCCCAGAATGTTCCTGTGCCTCTGCGTTTGGGCATGATTGCAGGAAAACTTTGGTTCCTACTTGAACAGGACCAAAAGGCTGCAATTACCTTCTGACCTGAGCCACATGAGCTGTGTCTGCAGCTGCAGCTTCAGTCTGATCCTCCCTCCTGCCAAACTCTTCACAACATGTGTCAAATAAATGTGCTTGAAGAGCTGTGTAATCCTTACAGTGTCCTCTGTGGTCAGTTGGTGCGGGGCCGGTGGAAAAAGCTGTCGGGTTGTAGTGCTGCACAGCTCCTATCCACTGGAATTACAGCAGTTAAGGGGAGTTTGTTTGTTTTGCAGTTAAAACCAGCAGGGATTTCTTGCAGAGAGTCCAGTAACTCCTGTGATCTGCCAGAGTTTTGCACTGGAGCCAGCCCTCAGTGCCCAGCCAACGTGTACCTGCACGACGGGCACGCGTGCCACAGGGTGGACGGTTATTGCTACAACGGCATATGCCAGACCCACGAGCAGCAGTGCATCACCCTCTGGGGCCAAGGTGAGTCTGAGAGCCAGGAGAACAACTCAGGAAAAAGCCTATTGTGAATGTAGATGGCTTTGGAGGAGTTTTATGCAGTACCAATCTGTATCTATTCTTTTTAGGAAACAGAGAAGTGAATAATGAGGGAATCATTTTGTGATTCATCTCAGCCTTGATTTGCAGTCCTGTTCATTTCCTGCAGCAGGAGGTAGAAAGCAGCAGTAAGTAGGTTCATTCTGCAACACTGCTGCAAATGGCTGGGGGATCTTGGACAAATCCTTGAGTACTGACTTTGATGTGGCCATATGTCATGCTGCAAAGTGACAAATGCTCTTGACAGGCTGAAATTGCATCTTTTTTTCAGAGGGGGTCTGTGAGCTTCCTTCTGTGCTCCACATTGCTCGTCTGCAAAGCATCTATGTCTGTCTGCATCCCAAAGAGAGTTCAGTATTTGACCTTAACATAAGATTCTTGCATCATTGTGTGTATTTGATTAATTGGTGGTACCCTGTAAGCCTCCCTCCTGACAGGGCTCAGCACAGCACACACACAGGAGATTTTTTTCTCCCATGGGAATTTAGTTACTTTTTGCAAATATCTAATAGCATCAGTTCTTGGTTTACCCAGCACATGATATCCCAGGAAAGCTGTTCTACCTTTCTGCAATGTCCTGTGGTCCTTCCTCTGAAATACAGGTGCTAACTTAGCATTTGGCTATCACCTCCTGCATTGCTGGGGACAAGTCATGTCTCCATCAGCATCTCACCTCTGTCTCAGGTGGGGGTATCTGTCTCTCCTGAAAAGAAGCATTATTTAGAGCTAGATTGAATTATTTCTTTTAAACTAAGTTTCTCAGCCTTCCTTAGCCTCTTTCATTTCAGTGCCTCTCTGCCTTTGCCTCTGTTTTCAAATTTGTGTATCAATATAACGATACACAGATGTTTCCTGGGTGAAAATCCTCATCAGAAGTCTACTGAAGGATTTATCTGTTATCTTCTCGGGGACTTGAACCTACCACAATTTATGTTTCAAAGAGCATTAAAACATCTCAAGACACGACGCCACTGGTGCAGATAGCAGGTTATAAAGCATCCCAGGAGCTGATGCCAGTGATGCAGATAGCAGGTTAGCTTGGTCATGCAGTTATAAGAATGTGTTAGATGAGTTATGGCCCAGAATTAAACTCCCCCCGTGGAGGAAACCGTGCACCTGATGCACTCCTGCGAATCCCGCTTGCGTCGTACAGTTAATATGAGCTCATAGAGGCACGTACAGTTATAGCCTCCAGTCTTAGTCATACTGGGATTTTCAGTCCCCTGGATGCAGAAACATTCTCTCTCATATAAAACAAAACCTCCTCATGAACCAGTTTCCCATGCCATGGAAAGTTACTCGGTTGGACTGTTAATAATTTCAGTCACTGAGAAAAATCCAGCTAAAGGTCAGAGAGCTGAATTGCTGCAGGTCCCTTGCCAGGCCTGTTTCCTAACACAGCACGTCCTCCAAACCCCCCCGGGCTCCCCTGACTCTGTCTGGTCTTCCTTCTGCTGCACATGGAGTCTCCAGTGGTCAAGGCTATGGGGGTCTGCTTATGAGACAGATGACTTTGTTAACAGCCAAGCTCAAACAGACTTTAACCAGAATGCACTTGTTTGTCTTGGGAACGCTCAAAGATTTGTGAGAGAGAATGGGGCATTACCAAACCCAAACTGAAACGCTTGTTTCTGGTCACCCTGTTGGAGATATGAATTAGAAACACTGCTGGTAAACTGCCACATGGCTCAGCAGATTGGGTTCAAGCCTAGGTTCTGGGCTCAAAGACCAGGGATGCTTCCTATGCTCCAAGCTGGAGCAGAGGAGGTTCCATGGGAACGTAAGGAAAAACATTTTCCCTGTGAGGGTGACAGAGCCCTGGGCCAGGCTGCCCAGAGAGGTTGTGGAGTCTTTTTCTCTGGAGACATTCAAACCCACCTGGACACTTTCCTGTGTGATCTAATCCAGGTGATCCTGCTCAGGCAGAGGGGGTGGACTGGATGATATTTCAAGATCCCTTCCAACCCCTGACATTCTGTGACTCTGTGGATGTGAATATCTACTGCTCGATCACATCTGGGTGGAGTATGGAGGATGAGAGGAGGGCTGGAATGGGAACAGGGCTACGTGGGCCAGGCAGTGGGAAAAATACCATGGGACCAGTTTAAACAGTTCCCTTCTGGCCTTACTTGCCCCAGAAGGAGAGACTTGACATCCTGAGATGTTGTCTAGGGACTTTGCATCAAAAAACTAGATGTGAACCTTTTCCCAGACTGTTGCAATTGATTAAAATCATTTTAAACTACTGTGTGTGTTGGGGTGAAGTAGTTATGTGAGCTTATTTAAAAAAATCCATGCCATAACGAGATGACAGACCATAGTTCATTTGCATTAGTTCCTTTCTTCTCCTTCCTAGTAGGAGAACACACAGAACAGAGCCACACAGAACAAAATACAATAACATTTCTTAAAATAATACCCAGTATATTGAATTCCTTATCGCTGTCTTCTTTTGTATATCTTTCTTTATTCATCAGATTACAGACGTCCAGCAGCCCAATGCTAAATGTCATTCTCAATATTTGTATATCTAGTTAAAGGAAAATGATGAGCACTGTCAGAGCTTGTTTACATTCAGCTGAGCAACAGGAATCTGTTTCCAGAGAGAGGTTCTTGCTTCTCCTTGGGTTTTTTTTTTGTTACTTTCAGCATATAAATTTAAATCAAACGGAGGAATGCTTTTTGCCATTTGGGGCACAGTCTCTGAAAACAGCCATAAATTTCTCTTAAAGACCAAGTTCATTCCCAGAATACACAAATTTCTCTAGTCTCTGTCTCACCTTAATTCACATCATTTTTCTCTTTAAACCATGTTAGGCATGAGTTGCTTGTGACCTTTTCTGTTTCATATTCAAAAATCTCAAGTTGCTCTGCCCTATGGACAGACGGGTGACTGAAAGCGACGTCAGTACTGATGTGTTTGTGGAATGCCTGGTGCTCCATTGGTATTTTCCAGGAGCAACTAAGTGCACAAAGCTACTTAAGAAGGAAAAATTATTGATTACCAAGGAATAGAAGGTTCTCAGCTTCAGACACGGGGCTTTTTCTGCACTGACAAGGAAATGATCCTTTACCGAAGGAAAGGAGATGTTTGTCAGTGTGGTTTTATCCCCAAGAGGGATAAAAGCAGTGATTTAGGGGAACCAATGGCAGGCATTGACTTTATAATTAGAACACACTTAATTTTGTGGCACCGAGATGGCTGCTTGCTTAAGCAGGAGCAATCTTGATTTTAATGTCAATATTTATTCCAAAGGCCTGTCACAGCTGTAAGAGCTTTGCTGGACTTTCCAGCTACAACTCTAGGCAAAAGAGATGGGCTTCCCATCTAAGTTAGCTCACCAAACCATCACCAACTGGGTGTTTTTAGGAAAAGTGTGTGTTTATCTGAGCACTGTATTGATCTGGATCCCATAAAATCAAATTATTTTCATCCCCACAAATTTCTGTCCAGGCCTTTTGGTTTTTTGGAGGCATGAAAGGTGTTAAAACATATTGGCAACTGAGTATGTGTGTGCCCAGGTGACCAAGAAGGCCAACAGCATCCTGGCTTGGGTCAGAACTGGCATGGCCAGCAGGTCTGGGGAGGGGATTGTGCCCCTGGACTGGGCACTGGTGAGGCTGCACCTCGAGTGCTGCGTTCAGTTCTGGGTCCTTCACTCCAAGAAGGACATGGAGGTCCTGGAGCAGGTCCAGAGGAGGGTGATCAGGCTGGGGAAGGGTCTGAAGAACAAACCTGCTGAGAAGCGGCTGAGGGAGCTGGGGGGTTTAGTCTGGAGAAGAGGAGGCTGAGGGGAGACCTTCTCCCTGCCTGGAATGACCTGACAGGAGGTTGTAGAGAGGTGGTCGATGGTCTCTTCTGCCCAGGGACAGGGAACAGGACAAGGGGAATGGCCTCAAGCTGCACCAGGGCAGGTTCAGATGAGATGTCAGGAGAAATTCTTCCCCCAAAGAGCTGTGGGGGTGTGGGACAGGCTGCCCAGGGAGGGGGTGGAGTCCCCACCCCTGGGTGTATTGATGAGATGGGAGATGAGGTGCTCAGGGATAGGAGAGGACAGGGACAGTTACACTTAAGGATTTAAAAAGTCTTTTCCAACCTGGTGATTCTGTGATATTTTCAGGGAATACTCCTTAAAAGCAAAAAATAACAACCCAACCCCCTCTGGCTCTTGCAGAGACTTAACAACAGGGATCACCAAGCTGGAGAGGGAGCTGGTGGAGAGTTTGCTTTGCATCATCAGTGCAGTGAAACAGACTTAATGAGAAATAAAATCCAGGTGCACATCACATGAGAGAGAGCTGTATTTTTATGCTCATATTTGTTTATGGTGCATGTTGGTATACTCAGAGAAACTCTTCTTTTACTCAAGGTTGGTTGTTTTGGGGTTTTTTTTTTCCTTCATGCCCATAAGAATTGTATTTTCTTCTTTTAATACACCTTGAGGCAATGTTGGGAACTGAACTGAACTGAACTATCTGTCAGGTTGGTAGGAACAGGCGTTTCTCTGCTCTTGGAATCAGCACCATGGTCAGAAATTTCTCTCTTTTGGTATTTTCTCAATGCAGCAGGTCTTGTGCTGATGTGAAATGACACAGCATTTCTGTGTCACTTCCCAAAGTGTAGAACATCTCTTTTTTTTTCTTTTTTTTTTTTTTTTGCAACTGTACAGAGAAAGAAATGGGCTCATCAATATACATATTTGGAAGGGAAAGAAAAAAAAAAACCCTCTCCAGGCTGACAACTGCAGTGGTGAGCTTTGACCCTCTGCAGTTTCAAACATCCAATTTAATCCCTTGGATAAGGCTTGGTGTAGAAAGGCTGATGGGACCTTAATTACAGGGTCATGATACTATAATTATCAATAGCAAAGTGAAATAAACTCTGCTCATCCAGCTCAAAGCTCTTAATAACCACTGGAAATCTTTCACAAATCGTTTTGTCTTTGCCTGTAGAGGTAGAACTATAGGGAAAGACAGGAGTTTCTGCTTAAGTTTATATGGTGCAATCATGATAAATGGGTTTCCTCCAGAAACACAGCATTATGATTCTCTTCCTTAAGCATCCTCTGAAACCTTTTTAACTTGGTAGCTCCATCTGTTCAGCTTCTTACACTCTAATATGTTTTCATCTATAAAAAAAGTCCAAATATTGTGAGAAACCAGTCAGGAGAGGGAAGAGCCATCTGAATCCGAAGCAACAGCGTGTTTTGGTTTGATACCAAAGACAGAAACTGAAGCTCAGTTTTAGTCTCCAAGCCACAGATGATCACTGGGTACCAGGTGTTTTCATACACAGACTGCTCTGAGCCTGGCATGGGAGTGTTTTCTGTACTCCATGAGATCATTTTTCTTGTCAAGTATTACTGGTTGGAGTTAAAGCTCTCTGCCTGAGCCCTGCAAGGATGCTGCAGATGTGTTTTTCTTCCTGCAGGCAGCTTTCCATCATGTGTAGCACACTTGACTTCTACATTCAAAAAACCCAATCAAACAAAAAAAAAAAGAGTTTCACCAAGTGAAAGAGGACAATAAATGCCTCAAAATCTCGTAGTGTTTCAGTGAACCCTGTCTCTTTTCAATACCCTTTTTAAAAAAATAAGTCTTTGTTAGGTCACTTACTGCCAAAGCATGGGATGTGAGGGTTCATTCTGCTTTTGGCAGCTTTTGAGCCACACATCACTCCAGGGGAAGCATGGCTGAGGTCTGGGCTGCTGCTGACACAGCTCCAAGGAAGCCTCCAGTCCTGATGATAAACCATGGGCAGAACTACTTGAGGCCGAAGGCTCCTGGCCAAAAAACCCGAATGAGACTCATAGAATCACAGGATGTGTTAGGTTGGAAGGGACATTTAAAGGTCATCTGGTTCTCCTGCAGTGAGCAGGGACACTAGAGCAGGTTGCTCAGAGCCCCATCCACCCTGACATTGAGAATCTCCAGGGTTGGGCCTCCACCACCTTGCTAGGCAACCTGGGCCAGTGATCTACCAGCCTCAGAGTGACAAATTGTTTATTAATATCCAACCTAAATCCCCCAATAGCAATTGCATATGATCATGGGAGATGAGTGAGAGGCCTTACTCCTTTGGTGACATAGGTCTGAGTATGTTGGTCTTTGCAGATGTGGTAGAATATGGAGTTTTACTTGGTCTTCAGCTTACAGCATGTTTTTTTCCTCCCCTCCTAAAGCTGGCATAGTATATGCACATGTTAATGTGCCTGCCCTAGAATGATGAGGAGGAATCTTTATGCTGGAAATGGAAATCTTACTTTTGCTTTTTGCACAGTGCCTTGTCTGAATGCTTTTGTTGATTTTTTGATTATTGCTTGTGGTTTAATGAAAAGAAGTGAAAGAATCTTGTGTGAGTCCCTTTTAATAGTTCCAGATTTGAGAAATATTCCAAACTCAGCAAGCTTGATCGTAATCTTCCAAAGAATTTCAAGCTCTTGTCCTGCTCTCCAGGGAACCAGAGGCTCATATTCTGTTCCTTCTGTGCCTTTCTTTGTGAGTGTTCCAGTTTCAGTATGTAAAAATGTCAGAAGGGAAAGAGGGTGCCATCTTAAGCCTCTCCAAGTTTTAATATTTTGTCCTTAATAGCATTAGATTGCTGTTCAGCAGTATATAGCCTTAGTCAAGCTTCTGACTGTGAAATGCAGATAATTAATTGAGGCTTTAATCTTGGAGTTATTAGTGAAAAGATTCACACTAACTAGAAGTTTTGCAAGCGTGTTTGTATTTTATTCCTCAGGAATGTGAACCCTATTTAAAAAGAAAACTTCTTCTCTGAAGGCTTTCAAATGTAATCCTTGGAATGGTGCAAATACAAATGCTAAATTTTACCCACTAGGAAGTGTCTCAGAACATTAAAAAAAAATAACATAAACTCAGATATTCTGTCCCTGTTAAAGATCAGGGAACACTATAGAATTGGTATATTTTGTCTTTACGACATGAGATCATGTTTTGCCAGTTCTTTTTGTTATAGTGTGGATGATCTATCAAAATACAAAAGGTCTCTAGCAGATACCTGTTAAGTGTTTTAGTGAATGTATCTCCCTACAACCTTGTCTGTGGGAGTAGTTGAAATGTTAGCAGTGACTTGGCTGCACTGTTAATTATATTCCTGGATAAACATCTATGGGGTAATATAGGGCCCTAGTGAAGGGCCTTTTGATTTCAGAAAAGGAAGCAATTGTTGGCTGGAAATAAAAACCACACTTCACACAAGAAAAAGGGATTAAATTCACATACATGGACTAATAAGTCATTGCAGCAGTCAAACCAGGGATGTATATCCTCCACCTCTTAGGTGTTTCAGATGAACATGTGTCTTCTAGAAGATATTAAATAATCTGGGGAAAACCAGATGTGAGATTGTCTATAAAAGACATTGGAATAGATGTTCTAATAGTACCTTTTAACTTCTGAAACACAGGGATGAGTAATCTGTCCACACAAACATTTCCAGTACTACTCCCATAAGGGAAGTTCCTTCACTGTGGCTCCATCATAAAAGGCTATGGTAGGTAAGAACCAGATGCTACCAGTCTTCCCAGATTCCTACTGCTTCCAGCATGGTAGAAATGACCCTTCTTTCGAGCCAGTCTTTCAGGAGTGAATTTACTGAAGATTAAGGTGGGGATGGGCTCCCTTCCTCTCCCCTGTGCATTAGCTGGAGCCAGCCCCAGTGCATTCTCCTTGCTGTCATGTGTTCGTGTGTTGACAATTCCATAGCACTCCAGTTTGCAACTGGATTTTTTCCTGGTTTCTTCTTGTTGCAAATTGCACTTCAAAAGGCCATTCTTGAAAAGTATTTTCTTTGGCTCCAGCTCATGAGCTTTCACAAAAATCATCCTGTAAAGAAGGGAGTTAACTTACCAGCTGGCCTTTGTCTTTCTTCACCAAACTAGATTTGGCATTTCCTAAAGGTTTTTGTGTCCTGGGAGGATTCACAAGAGGGATATCATCTAGAGAGATTCTGAAAAGGAACGAGTTCTGCATTGTCTGTTGCTCAGCACTGCCAAGAGAAACAAATAACAGTGGAAAACCCTCACACTCAGGCTCTCCAATTAGCATGCTGATCCCGAGCAACCCTTTTGTTGTGCTTCATCAGCATGCAGATCACATCATACCTTCCCCTAAAGCATCAGAGGAGCTCAGAGAAAAATTATTAAAAACACCTCGTATGAGATGAAAGTTCTGATTAGGTTTTGTTTCAGGTGCGAAACCAGCTCCTGGGATCTGCTTTGAGAGAGTCAATTCTGCGGGTGATCCTTACGGCAACTGTGGCAAAGACTCCAAGAGCTCCTTTGCTAAATGTGAACCCAGGTAGGGTCTCTCCCTGCAGTCACAGGAGCAGATGTGTGGTGGTGGGAGAGGGCTTGCAACATTTCAAACCACTTAACTAATCTTTGGTTTTGTTTATTTCCATCAGAGATGCCAAGTGTGGAAAAATTCAGTGTCAAGGAGGAGCAAATCGCCCTGTAATTGGTACCAATGCTGTTTCCATAGAAACTAATATCCCCCTTCAGGAAGGTGGCAAGATTCTGTGTCGTGGTACCCATGTGTATTTGGGGGATGATATGCCTGATCCTGGTCTTGTCCTGTCAGGAACCAAGTGTGAAGATGGAAAAGTAAGGTTCTGAAATACTCCAAACCACAAATATTACTGTCCTTGTCCCGCAGATATTTTGTACTAAACTGGGTTTTGCTTTAGGGTTTATTTTTCTTTTAACAAAAGAATTGTTTCTCATGCTCACACCAAATTATATGTTTACTCCCTTATTCTTCTGGCTCCCATTCTGGATCACAGGTTTGCAGATGCAATACAAGTTGCTTAATTTTGTAAGTGATTTTTTTGAGGATAGCCCTAAGTGCTTGCCCATGTAGGTTAGAGATTTTTTGGCAAAATAAGTACAGCAAAATACATTATGGGCTTGTAAATGAATCTCTGAGGAGCTCAATATATTCACTTTCCCAGCATCTATGGCACTGCAAGATTGTCATTACCTTCAGTTTAGGTTTCAAATTTGACTTTACCTGCTGATTACAGCTCTTTCCCCTTCTTTCCCCAGCAGGAAAAGCTGTCTCTATATGCACAGTTAGAAAAATCTAATCCCACTGATGCTCAGCCACCAAACCCAAGTTTTGGCAATGGTATTTTGCAGACATTGTGATTTATCCAATGTGAATGTAATACAAATGTCATAGTGCTGTCTAATTCTTGGGTTTTCTTGGAAAGGAAGAGAGAAAGGTGGGTGAGAGACATGAGTTTATGGGGTGGAGGGGAGGAGTGGGAAGGAGTCCAAGAACTAGTGCAATGAAGAAGGTTTCCATAACCTTCGGTGGATTACTTGTAAAGAGGGAGAAAAAAACCCCAAACAAACAAAAAAACCCCAAACCCTTAAGCAAAAAAGCTCTGATTATTTGTGGTAAATTCAAATAAGCCTCTGAATTTCTGAGTGCTTCTGAGTTACACTGGATTATCACACTGCATTGGGAACAGGTTTAAAATACGTCCCTAGTGAAACCACAGTTCAGTTACAGAAAAACAACCCTTACAACATTTTTAAGTCAGTCTGTTATAAACTGCCTTTTCAAGGGAAATTCAAGGCTGGGAAGCACCCCATTATGTTTTACTAATGAGTATTTGATCTTTCTAATCTATCTAATCATACACATACACGCTATAGAATACACAGGCTAATACTTATGAAATTGTATGTTTTACTTTGAGGACATTAGTGCATTTGTATTATGGATTAAGAATATGAATTTGAATATTCTTGAGCTTTCTACACTGAAGATACACAATTTGAAATGCAGCCATTTTAATGTGATCAAAATTCTGTGAGCTGCTGCACCATGAATATTTGAATTGTGAATACTGCTGTAATCAGACCATATTCTCTACATGCACGCATGTTGATGCCAATTCACTCTAATTTCCTTTCCATTTTTCCCTCTCCCCAGGGGATAAGTGCCCTGATTAAGCATCCCTGTCGTCTCCTTCAACACTATTCCCTGCTTAATGCTAATTATTGTGACTGACTTTTAGTACTACTGAACTGCAGTTAAACATGATCAAAATTGTGCAGTGATTTTTGTTTCTTTTTTTTTTTTTTTGGTCAACATAGCATAGTAACAGTTACTTCAGACCTAATTTCTTCTTCTCTCAGCTTTGAGTAAGAGTAATTCTCATTACTGACATCCCAATCAGTCATTTGATTGTTTGGTGGTGTTATTAGATGGTACTAATCTTCGTTTACCTCAATTTTCAGCTATATTGGTAAAGTTTACCCCTAATGACTAGAAAACAAAACACTGAATTTTACTCCTCTGCATACACTGATTGTTTATTTCCCTTTCCTATAAGATTATCATCACACTTTAAATATGGTTATTTATATTTAACACCAAAAAATTGTTTAGCTTGGGAAAAGTCTCAGCAATGCCTCCGTTGAGGCCAACGCTGGGCCCGTGTACACCAGCGACCTCAGCTGAATATTGAGGTTTCTTTGGGTCCGTGTTCTGTACCAGCATGAATAAGAGTTGTGTTATTGATATAAACAGAATTATGCTAATTACATCAGTAGGGGGCTGAACCTTTCCTTGAGGAATCATCTGCTGCTGGGAAGACGTGAAGGCAGCCAGATCAGGTTCATGAAGGAATGCTCAGAGCATTCCTAGTCCTGTAAAAATGCAAATGGCTGGGTTTAAATTGGCTTTTTAAAAAAACAAACCCAAAACCCCAGTGGCTCACCACTAGTTCCACTTCAGTAAAACTGAGAGGGTTTATTTACACCAGCTCAGCATATCAACCCAATATGAAATTCAGTGCTGGCCAGGATGTCACTCAAGAGCAGCATTACCTCCCACAGATTTGGACCTGAAGGACTTAGAGGCAGAAGACGACACGTAATCCTGATGTCTTTCTCTTTTTGCCAACGTAACATTGTCAATGCAGCACATCATATGTTGGGAAATCCACCAAGAAACACTGATGGGTCACCAGATGTGATTCCTTGGGAGCACCTCTGTCCCTAGTGAAACTCCTTTTCTCTTATTTTGCAGATTTGCCTTAACCGCCGGTGCCAGAATACGAGTGTTTTTGGTGTGCACAAGTGTGTGACAAAGTGCCATGGACGTGGAGTAAGCATTATAGGAACCCTTTTTTTTCCCAGTCTGACAGGAAACACTGGTTGAGAAACCATTTCATGTAATGGCTTTGGGATCTGTGCCTGTTTGTGATATATCACTCAAAGTCATGGCAGTGCTTTCTTATTATGCATTTCCATTTCCAGCGTGCATTATATGAACTGCAAGGAATGGAATTATTTTTCTTTAAGAAAGAAATATTTCTCAGAAAACAATCACCTTGTTCTTAATTAACAGTCTGTGATAAAAAAGGAATTTTGTCACCTTCAAAGCAATTCCAAGTCTAACCTTCCCTCATGAAGAATTCCCACTGACGTTTAAAAAAATACAGTTTCTGTGTGGATAGAGAGAAGTTAAAATATGCATTTGAGTTGAGATTCAAATAGAGCAGCATTTTCAAAAGTATTAAAGTAAAAAAGACCTTACTGGTGAGTTCCAAGGTATGAAAGTAACGTGTGATGAAAAAACTTGATGATATCAGTTAATAATATCAAAGCGTTTTGAAACCTGTTTTATATTCTGAAAATTATAATTATGCCAAGCTATGCCTTATTAACCCTGATTTGCTAATGATGTGTTTGTTTCTGTGAAAAGCTGTAGCAAACACATTGGAAGAGCTGTAGGAAATTCTCTGTCCTCTCCCAAGAAGGGATTTTAATTTGATTTAACTTATTTTATCATCCCATATTTGAAAAACTGAGCAGCGCTGACAGTGATGCATGTTCTCATCGTACTGGAATGAGCATCAGCTTAGATGAGCATCTTTATTGTAGGTATGATGGAGAACAGGCTACTCAGAGTAGTTGTGGAAGCCCCATGCCTGGAGGTGGTCAGGGCCAGGTTGGATGGGGCTTTGGGCAACCTGGGCTAGTGAAGGTGTCCCTGCCCAAGGCAGAGGGTTGGAACTAGATGATCTTTGAGGTCTTTTCCAACCCAGAGCAGTCTGATTCTATGATTCTGATGACTCCTGAATAGCAAAAAAAAACCCCTGTCTTGTGGAATCGTAGATGGGAACTCCTGTAAAAAAAACCCAAACAACCCAGTGCTTAACAAATGATGTTTTTAATTATCTTGCTGGCTTTGAAAGGTAAAGTTTGTTGTTTTTTGGGGTTTTTTTTGTGCTTTACTTGACCACAGCCAGTCTCAGCTATGTGAATGATATTGTAACACTCTGCAGACACAGTCTGTCTGACAGCCTGCCAGCTGACCTTGCCAGAAAATGCATATTTGCAAACTCATATGAGCTACCTAGTGACTTACTCAGAAGTGCATTCATTAATCTGTTAAGTAGTTCCTCCGTGGTGGAAACACATCAGGGATGATCAGTGTTAGCACAGAATGTAGGACCATGTTGACAAGTAGCCCTAAGCCCAAAGTCATTATTTAAAAATCACTTTCAGCATCTACAAGTGACAGTGACATCTTTGTCCTCAGCAAGAACGTTTTTGGCCCATTCTGTTCATGTTTTGTTGATACAGTGTGGAGCTTTTGTAACGAAGCCACTAATTGGCTGGCAGCTAAAGGGTTCCATCTGAATACAAGGAAGAACTTTTTCACTATGAGGGTGATGGATGACTGGAACAGGCTGCCCAGAGAGGTTGTGAAGTCTCCTTCTCTGGAGACATTCAAGACCAATCTGGATATGTTCCTGTGTCAACTAATTGAGGTGATCCTGCTCAGGCAGGGGCTTGGACTGGGTGATCTTTCAAGGTCCCTTCCAACTCCTCATGTTCTGTGATTCTGTGGCTATGGGAACCTCCTGAGGATAAAGCCACAAGTCCAGGAGCTCCTTCTGCTCTGCACAGCAGGAACAAGCTGAGCTCATGATGGTCCTTTGGAGCTCTCCTGCTCTGCAGGGACTGTTCCCTCAATCAGGTCTTTCCAGCAGTTCCCTAACTCACGTTAAAGGACACTGAGGACAATCTTCACAGACAGTGCAGGTGGGATATCAAAGGCCCCAATTCCAGTTTCACATGCTCTTCCAGCACCTGGTTCATGAGTTCAGCTGGGGAAAGTGGTGGAGAAATCACTACACAGTCTAGCGGGAGCCTGTGAGGAGGGGAGCGTTCAGGTGGGCTGAGGACACTCGACAGCATTAACTGTGTGGAGACACTCCTGTTTCTGTGAAGCTGGAGGAGCACAAGTTAGAAAGCAGATAACTGCTGGAGGCAGAGAGAGAATGAGACTCAAGAGGTGTGTGATTACCCTTGTGATATTGAAGTTGTCAGCTGGTCAGTGATTACCTACCAGATCACGAGTGTGTCTTTAGGCCCCGTTCCTCCATGAGGTCTGGCACTCAGAGTGGCCCTTCCTTGTGCCAAGAGGCAGATACCCACACAGCTCATTTCTCCCCTAAGTTTTATTCCTTTTGGACCTGTCTCTGTCTGATTGGGAGGTCTTATCAGCCAGAGCTGCTCACAAATGTGTAGGACAATCGTTCTGATGTCACTTGTCTCGTCTTGCAGGTCTGCAACAATAAAAAGAACTGTCACTGCGAGGCTGACTGGGCACCCCCGTACTGCGACAAGCCCGGGTTTGGTGGCAGCGTGGACAGTGGGCCAATCAGGCAAGCAGGTCAGTAGTAATTCATGTTCCACTGGGAGCTTCCATGAAAAAAGAGTGGAAAAACAAAGTGTCATCTCGTAAGCACTGAGCTTGCATGCTTGGGAAGTCAGTTGGTAAATCAAACAGCTTCATCCAGACTGAGTGGTACCAACCACTGAGGTAGATTTAGATTGGAGATTAGGAAAAAGTTCTTTGCTGTGAGAGTGGTGGAGCACTGGAACAGGTTGCCCAGGGAGGTGGTGGATGCCCCTGGATCCCTGCAGACGTTCAAGGCCAGGTTGGATGAGGCCCTGAGCAACCTGATCTAGTTGGGGATGTCCCTGCTTCTTGCAGGGGGGTTGGACTAGATGACCTCTGGGAGTCCCTTCCAACTCTAGTCAGTCTATGATTCTATAACCTGAAAACCTGGGGGAGCAAAACCAAGGCCAGCTGAGCCCACCCATTTTCTTGCAGAACTGAAGGCACAGTGGTGTGGTGGGTTCTTTTCTTTGCCTTTTCTTTTTTGTTTTCAAGATAGGTGGTCAAGTTTAGCAGCTCACTGCAATAAGTAGGAAATGGTATTGATTTAAGCTGAGGCTGAGTATCTAACTCCCACACTTGAGCTAATCCTGTTGCCATGGTAGATGAACGTTGCAGTCCTCTTGGATTCACCTTGAGATATGCCAAGGTGTTCTCCACGGCGCGCGTCGGGACAGAACAACCTTACTGTGCACACAGCCTGCTTCTGTGCTTGAATGCCTAATGAAGAGGGATATTGCAATCATTTTAAATGAAAAATTATGGCAGGGTCAAGCATAAAATATTCTACATTCTGCATTTAAGGAGGCTGTTTTGTACCATGGAAAAAAGCAGGTTTCTGACGGCATCAGATTCAAAGTACATTCTACAGATAGAATCCAAACATTTACAGAACTCACCCTCACCTATGATAAGCAGTAGCAAACATGCATTTTCTGTAGCTTGTGTTTCAGTTTCCCCTTGTTCAGGCTGCAGCACATTGGCTGTAGTGTCTTCCTTCACCTTTAGCCAGCCTCAGACAGAGTTATTTCTGCACATTGTGCACTTCTGTGGGATTTGATAACCCTCACGTGCCCACCTTTCCCCAGAGTACTGTAACTTTAGTGACTTCCACAGAGATGTGTCTGATTTATGCCTAAGTGACAGGACAAGCAGTCTACTCACACATACATACATAAAAGGAAACTTGCTGGAAAATGATCTGCTAGTTTTCCTGTGAATATTAGTGTTCAGAACCAAAATGGATTGTATTCACTACGTGCCAGATCCTGCAGTGAATTGTAAACCTGGATTTATGACATCACTGTCATTTCCATGACAAACCTTCACATTATGATTTCAGTGTCGAAAGATCTTTTGTTTAAATACCTGCCAGTTGGTAAGACAGCAAAGAAGCTGTTCTCAGGCACTGGACCAGGGTGATTACTTGTGTGTTAAATGTTTTCTTTTAAGATTTGCTTGGAAGCATTATATTTCAGCTTACCTGAAAGCTCAGGATATTGGGAGCTACAAAATATATTGTAATAGCAGGCTGCATAGACAATGCTAAGTGGGGAAGACAAATATAGGACATCATTCCTAAGTCTTGCATTTGTGCTTTGGAAGCCAACACTTCAATTTAATAGAAAATTGTTTTAAGAATAGTTTAATTACTGTAGTGTCACCATTTTTCTCTAAAGACAGCATAATACCGTGAATAAACAAATACAGAGACTGCTAGAGGACCTAATTTTCTATTGCTGACACTTGCATTTAAATCTGAACACTTGATGGGGTGGTTTGGATTATGATCTGAGTAGTTTGCCCATCTCTAAATCAAATTAGAGAAGGCTCAGCTCAATAAAATACTTTCATCTTAGTCAAACAAGGCACATGGTCTCATTAGTGTTCAGTAACTGATTTTACCCAGCTGACATTGCACAAACCTATGTGTTCGACACTGTTCCTCTTACAAAGAAGCCTTAAATATTTGTTAGGTAGGGATGTTAATTAATTTATGTTGCATAATCTTAGCTCATTAATTTTATTAATCTTTTAGAGATGGTGAGGGACTCAATCTTCTGATGTGCTCTGAGGTAGAAGAGTGTAGCACTTTGTGCCCCACAGGTGGTTTGTTCAGTCAGTGTCACTGACTCTGGTCCCCAGCATCCGAGGGAGCTTAGGACAGTAGATGGGAGCTGCCTGGCTGGAAATCTACCAGGGTAAGAGTGAGACAGTGATGACAGGTTACCAGAGCAGAGATTAAAGATGTTTCTCCTACTGTGGGAGTGCACTTTTTGGTTTTTTTATAGGTCAGCAGTCCTGAGGAATCACAACATCCTCTCCTCCAGGCAATGATCATATCGCATATCCATAATGACGGGAGCTGCTGCTTACCTCTTCCTAAAAATAAGGCTTTCTTGCAGCAGCAAGTCGCATAGCCAGGGTTTATCTCACCACTGGGGCTCACTTAGGTCCCAGCAAGGCACTTAAAGCAGCTTAAAGCACTCTGAAAATGGCAATGAGTACAGAAGGCTGATGCCCCTTGCTAAGCAGAGCATCCCTCTGAGAGCACACGGCCGTAGCCGGAGGCATTCCTTCAGCTCCTCTCCTGCCGCCGCATTCGACTTGACAGCCATCTGGGCTGGACCACAGTAGTCCAGATCTCAGTGTTTGCTGGACTTGCTGCTTATGTTTGGGGGCAGAAGATTTAAGTTTCCACTTCACCCAAGCCATGATCTAGGCATTTCCAGACCTTTCTCCCCCTCACAGGCTCTGTCTCCCTCCCTCAGCCCATGAAGAAGGTGCCAGTCGGCGCTACCAGGGCCATCGCCATTTGGGTGACCCTGACAGCCTGTACACCCTGTGGTCCCAATTGCAGGTGACAATCTAAGCATGACCTGAACACCAGCATAGAGCACACCTAGATGCTCATGTTTGGAACCAGCTATCTGACTGCTTATTAGTCTGCAATTCATATTCTACTCACTTCACCCTCACTGCAGTTAGAAACCCGTCCAGGCAGCAGCGTCCTGCTCCTTGTAGGAGCACATGACATGACAATGAAGATGGCTCTTGACAGAATTCAACTCAATGTGTTTTGTTGCAGATAATAAGAGTTTAACCATAGGAGTGCTGATAACCATTCTGTGCCTTATCTTTGCTGGATCAATCATGTACCTGAAAAGGAAGACTTTCATGAGATGGTTGTTTACAAGTAAAAAGACAACAATAGAAAAACTGAGGTAAGTTCATTTTCCCTAAGTACACTCTAAGTGTGGCAGTTCTCATCTTGATGCTCATCAGAGTGGTGTGAATACCTTAGAAAGAGCCAGCCTTACCCAAAACATACACCAGGCCTTAACTGCAGTGGTTTCCAGGGTTTAGTTTAGCTTTAGACTGTCAGCAAACAATGTAGCTTTTGGTTTGACTTATACATCTCTTCTCTTTTTGGATAAAAAATAATGAAGAGGTGAAGGAAGCATTGCCTTTATTTTCATTTCCTTGCAATGGTTTCATTACGTTGCGCGGCCTTTTATCTAAACTCAGTCAAGTGAGCTGAAACTTTCATATTTGAGGTCATTACTGTTTAAGTGCTAGATTCATTAGAATAGTCTCTTGGGTGTTACAAAGCTGCATTTCCACTGATTGCAGAAGCTAATTTAACAGACTACTGGTTTCCAAAAAATCAATATTTATTTTTATTCTTGCAGGAGCGCTAGACAATTTTTACTTTCCTTGTTTACTATAAAAAGTCAGAAAGTCCTGGCAAAAATCTCATTCTGAGAAGAGGCAGCTGTTGGAAAACTGTTATAAAGCTGAACGTTGTGTTTGGTAAATATCTGTTTTGTAAATATTTGCAAATATTGTAAATATTTTTTGTACTGCAGGTCTGTGAGCCCAGCGAGGCCTTCCAGTTCATCAGAGCCCAGTTATGTTCATACCACATCTCTCAGTAAAAACCTGATCATGAAGCCACAAAATACAAATGCACAAAAAGTAAGACCCTAAATATTTTTTTTAAGAAAAAATAAAGCATATTATATACTTTGAATCCCATTGAATTAATTTAATTTAACCTAAGGTCTTCCAGTACCTCAAGGGGGCCTACAAGAAAGATGGGGAGAGGCTGTTCAGTAGGGCCTGTTGTGACAGGACAAGGGGTGATGGTTTCAAAATAGAGGGAGGGAGATTTAGATTGGAGATTAGAAAAAAGTTCTTTCCTGTGAGAGTGGTGGAGCACTGGAACAGGTTGCCCAGGGAGGTGGTGGATGCCCCTGGATCCCTGGAGACGTTCAAGGCCAGGTTGGATGAGGCCCTGAGCAACGTGATCTAGTTGGGGGTGTCCCTGCTTCTTGCAGGGGGGTTGGACTGGATGACCTCTGGGAGTCCCTTCCAACTCTAATCATTCTATGATTCTATGATTCTATGATTCTATGATAATTGTTACATGATACCATGCAGCACTATCAGTATGTAAAATGGCAGTTGGCATAGGCTCCAAAACACATTTATGGCTCCCAAGTTTTAGACAGGTGGAGATGTTAAGTGCAGAAAAGCACTAGTTCAGTCTCCAGGTTAGAGCCAGCCACCTTACACCAGGCTGAGGGCTTAGTGCTTGAGTTTGGTTTGCTGGCTGTGGAGGTGTTGAGGGTAGATGGAAGCAGAGCAGAAGAGAAAAAGGAAGCAAATAACACAGATTATAAAGAAGCAATGCTTATGTCAACTCTTGGTGTTTATAATTTTTGGTTGGGGTTGTTTTTATAGAGAGATGGTCCAAGAAGACCACTGCCATACCAGATCATTGACATCAGTAACCCTGTGAAGACACATGATTTGCCACAGTTCAAAACACCGCAGCGAGTCCTACCACCCCTTCCCCAGCTGCCATGTCACCAAGCTGTGCCTGAAAGACCCTTGCCAGCTAACCCTTCACTGAGGTTTGCCCAGGTAACCATCACTTTTCTTCTATTTAATACATAGTGTATGAGTAGCTGCACGTGGTGAAGGGGGATGAAGTGTTTTCTCATCTTTCCTGTTGGCCTTTCTCCACAGCATTGCTTTATACCTCATGCAAGTTTAGAAATGTGTTGCAGAGACGCTGGTTTGAGCCAACAGGGGCTGTGATTTTAAAATTTAGGATCCTGAGCTCTCTTTTCACCACTCAAAAGACACAACAGTATAAACAAGCTCCACATTACAGGCAAACAGAGGCTCTTGCCAGCTGCCCAGCCGCAGGGAGAGCAGTATGGTTTCTGAGCAAGGTGCCAAGCACGGTGATACAGCTTAGGAACTCAAGTTGCAGATGTCTTGTGCAAGAGTGAGAGGTATATTAGCTTGATGTGCTTCTGCTCTGCCAAGGGGTGTATGAATTGTTTGGGTTTTCTCCCAGAGCACAGATCTGAAAAGCAAATTTGTAATTACCCACACTATTTCATGTAGATGTACCTTTCATTGCAGTGTTTAAATAGAGCTAGTAACCCTTTCTTTTTTTTTTTTTTTTGTAATAAAATGCGTCTCAAGGCGATATTCAGGGTAGATTAAGTTGTCTGCACAGTTTTCTGTATTAAATTGTCCCTTTTCTTGTCACTGGCTTCTCTCTTCTGGTTGCATTTGTAGCGTGACTGTGTCTAAGCAAAAGAATCAGGCACCCAGCTCTTTCTGTTTTGTGTTCTCAGTATAGTACAAGATGAAAATGAAGTAAATGTCACTGTCACCAAGCTGTCTTAAATGTCTGTCATCACATCCATTTGGGTGCCCATTCTGCAAATTCATCCTCAGGTAGCTGTGTCCTGAGTGACTGTGTGTGTCTGAACCTAGAGGGTGGCCAAGGATGGAGCTGCATCCCACAGCGACCTCGTGAGCCACCCTGAGACACCTTCCCAGTGATTTACAGAGGGGAAAGGCTGTGAGAAACTGCTGCTGGGGTGCAGTGCTTGGGAAAGTGGTTGTGGAGATAAAACAGAAACAAAAGGGATGAGACAGGGCTGAGCAGCCATGGCAGTGTGCTTATGTGTTATGATAGCAGAAAAAGTGGATCTAGTTTAGATTGTGTCAAAGTCTGAACACTGAATCACTCAGGTTAGACCAACTTTTCTAACTGTGGACAGCTTATTAATTGCTTTCAAAGTATTTAAGCTTTTTCTTCTTCCCTTTCCCAGCTTCCTAGTCATTTCTTTTCCTTTACAAGGGAATGGGAAATACTGATTTTTTTTCTACAATCAGTTTCATAGGATGTAGCATTGGTTTGTGTTGCTTTTCTCTTTAGCTCCAATGGTTTCACTGTGTGTTTTCCCACATTACTTAAAACATTTTGCATATTTCACAGTAGCCAAAGTTAAGGTTTTAAGTGCAAGTTTTTGTCTGTTTTTTAATCAAATAGTTCCATTTCAAAATAACGTAAAATTCTTTTATTTCATCTTATCTAGCAACTTAGAAGCTTATACTGTGTCCCACTAGCAAAAGACAGGTAGAGAAAAGTCTATCCAAGATGGTGCAGCTGCATCTGCCCCAGCCTGTCATCGCACATCAGAGCAGCCCCATGTTCCTGAGTGCCCTCCCCTTCAAATCCCACAAAAAAAGTGCAAGGTAGAACACAAGCTCCCCAGTACTATCATTAGCAAAGACTGACAGATCTGAAACTGCCAAAAAAGCTTTTCAGTTTGGCAGCTCAAATTAATTGTGAGGGTTACTCCATCAAGCACAATATCCCTGTTTCCAATTTACGGGCGCTGCATGGAGCAGAAGTAGGACAAACAGGGAATCAACTCAAGGCAACCCAGTTAATAAGAAAGAGCAGCTTATTTCAAATTTATGGCCATAACCTCAATTCAAGATTGGCAGAAATAGTTACTTTTTATATCCTAGGGACACAGAAAACACTGCATGGGAAGAAAATCTTTTCCCTCTGAAGTTAACATTACTGCCTCAAAGCTTGGAAGAAGTAAATTAACTTGAGAATAGTTTTGGTCTGGTTTATATAGACACCACTTAACGCGTTGCTTCAGCACTCCCCTGGAAGTGCATCCATCAGGTCATCAAGAGGAAGCACTTTACAAATCACTGCTACATTCATGCTGCCACCCAGATGCTCGGTGCTGCAGCAGACGAAGAGGAGGATCTGAAACCGGTGCCTGTTTCTATGGCCTCACAGCTGCCTCCTCCTGCAGCTCCCTTCTGAGAGGTACAGTCAAGCACGAGCTACTTGCCTGCTTCCTCTGGCCTTGGAGCAGCAGATCACTAAGGCACGACACACTAAGTGCAGTCTAAGACAACTCTTTTCCCCTCTAGTGGCTGTTGAGACAGACATGAATGGATGATTATTTTGCTATAAAATTTCCTTTCAGATGTAAGGAAAATAGTAAAAACCCCAAACCTCACAAACAAATAATAATAAAAAAAAACAAATATAAAAGACTTGGCAAATGAACTGATGCCAAGTTTCATTTTTAACAACCCTTTGTCTGATAAACAGCTTTTTCTTCTTTCAGACACTCTCCCTCACAGGGCAGATGTACTTTACTTACAGGCCAGAGTCACAGTCAATATAAACCAGCACAGCACCAGTGACATCAAGGAAGTGGTGCCTGTTTATCCTAACCACATATGCTGATTTAATCACTTCTACTTGGTTTTGTTACTGGTAGCATTCATTTGCTGACTCTGCTTCTGTCATCATCTTATTGCCAAAATATATCTCAGATTTCACAGGTCATCCTTATTACAGGAACTATTGCTTTGTATTATTTGCTTTTCCCCTAGTGCAACTGAGCTGGGCTCACCTTCTGCTCACTCTGCTATTCCTGTGAGCAGGTCTCTTATGACTCCTCAGAGTGGCCTTAGATACAGACTGCTAAGACAAATTAAGTTCCCATTTCAATAAATTGAGAGAAAGATGCCCCCTTCCCACCCAGAGCATGTCAGGCAAGAACCTTCTTCCAGTAGCTTATTTAAAAATCAGTGAAAAAAATTAAAACTTCATGTACCTGCTGTCTCTGTAGCTGCTCAAGATGAGAATTATCTTCTTCTCCCTAGCTGAGCTGTAAAAAGAGCTCATGACAAGAGTTAAAACAATACTTCCCCAAACACAGGCAGAGACTGAATACATTAAATCCTAAGTTGTTGATATAAAACTGGACAAAGAAATCCATCCCAAAACTCTTTCTACTGAACAGTTGAAGATCTGTAAGGGAAAAATTTGGCCTGGGAGAAGGGAGAGAGAGATGAAGCAGGGAAGCAGGGCCACAGTGGTACTATGAGCTTTGCCAAGACATCAAAGGCTACAAGAAGTTTCCTCACATGTTAATGTACAAAGCTGGATCAATTTAGATTCTCCTGTGGCACATAAAAAATAATAATAAAAAAAAATCCTGTAATCAGCTTGGAGAAGGGGATTTTTTTAATTTTTTTTTCAAATATTTTTGGCTTTTTCCAGTGCTGGCACCTCCCTTCTCTGAAGGGCTCTTCCATTTTGCTTCATCTCAGCCACTGCACATTCTCCATCTCCATTTTAACCTGAATTCCCTCCTTTTCTGTCTGTCTGTCTTTTACCTTTTCTTACCAGCTTGCCACATCAGACTTTCTGCCAAGCCACTTTGCTGCTTCCTTCTTAAGGATATTAACTCAAGAATTGCATTTTTACAGGTGTTGGGGGGGGAAAAATATCAAAAAAGCAGGTGTTGGACTTGGGAAACCATGAGAATTATATTTATAGTGTGATTGTGGTTTCAACATACTTCCTCACAGGGAGGGTTCTTCTGGAATAAGAGGGTCTAAAGAATTTAGTTTGGCTTGGGCAGCAGAGAGTACCTTAATGCTCAGCTGTGAGAAGATGCTGGATCCACAGCTGAGGAACTGTTGTAGATCAGCAGGTATGGATTAGGCTGTTCAGTCAGCTTCCCTGACAAAAAGATGGGGGAAAAAAGGCAACTGGTAGGGTCCTGCTGGTATGTGCTGCTCTGAGCTTCCCTTAGTGTCAATCTTGTCCCACTACCTGGTGTTACAGGTGGTGATTAGAGATAGGACACAGCTATTAAACACAAATAAATTGACAAGGACAGTTTTCCTCTTTGTTTACTCATCCCTACCAGATCTTAAGTCTTCAGACCTTTGTTTCTCCAGCCTGCTCAGCCTGGATGGGTTCCTCTTCCCAATTCTGGTACCTAAGCATTCTGCCAATTGANTTATATATATTTATATAATATAATAACAATTAGGGACTGATCAAGCAGAGAGCTGAATACTTGGGTGATGGGACTAATTCATATGATTAATGATGTACCTGAGGGAAAAGGCCACTTCTGTGAAGGCAGTCAAGGGAGTCCAGGCTTTGTGGTGTTCAAAGATGCATTTGTTCTTTGCTGGGGTTATAATGCTAATTTCTGTTTGTTACAAGTCATTTTTTAAAGTTGTGGAACACTCGAGGTGATGATGATATACCCTCTCATGTAATAAACATCATGAGTTTTAACAAAATTATTAGAGAAGCAACTTAAATTTGTATTTTACTGTAGAGATAACTCAGTTATTTAAAAACTAACGGTGTCTGCCATGATCTAGCATGTTCCAAATGGGTTTATTTCACTTCAGAACACTCACAGGAAGGTTTCATTGTGTAAGAAATCTGTGAGCTGGGCAGTAAGATTTCTTCTCTTAACAGTCTCAAGGTACTAGTTCTGTATTGTGGGAGATAATGATGTTCTGAAGAACTTTCCTTGCCAGTGTTTAATTAAACTCTGTGACTTTCAACAGGATAGCCCTGTGAGATAAAGCTACAGGGAGTATTTACAAGCAGATTGTTTATTTCACTATTTTTCAGGCCTGGTTATTTCAACAATATTTGCAATTATGTTTACCCCCAAAGACAGAGCTCACAGACAAACTTCTCAGAGCAAAATTTGTTTGTCTTGGCTTAGAGCAGAAGGTCTTCTGGATGACAGTCAGGACTGAATTTTATATTAAATATGAGATTTAGCTATAAAAATAAGTTAAAAGAAGAAATTTTTTTTTCCATGTTGCTATTTCAAATTCACTCAAGAACTAGTACATGTTATGCTGAGAGTGAAAAAGAAGAGGGACATTACATACAGCTTTAAAATGTCGTTTCTGGTTAATTTGAAATGACTGTATATGACCTCCCATATTTTCTTCCATAGCAAAATGCCTACTGACAGTCAACCTGCATTTCCCTATTGAAATGGACATGCATTGAGCATCCCTTTGTTATCTTACTTTTCAGGGCACATGAACATGTGCCCTGAAAAGTAAGATAACAAAGGGATGCTCAAAATGAATAATGAAAAGTTCTACTTCATTTGTGAGTAATGCATCAGGCCCTAGTGGATGGTTTTGGTTACATCTCTGAGGGGATCTTTAACTAGATTATACTTGTAAACTCATCTTGCTTTGTTTTGTCAACTTCACTAATGAAAGTTGTGGGAACCTAATAATAATGACTGAAGTTGCTTAGCACAAGCATGACTATGTATTTCAAACATTAGAAGGGGCTGAAGTGAGATTTTGGATATATTTTTCTGTGCCCTGAGCTAGTCACTTAATCTATCCCAGTTCTTGGTAACGAAGACCACAAATAGATGCATTACCCTGTTTGCAGGGTTTCAAGGACCACACACAAGAGACATTAGCTCATGCCTGACACCAGATGACTTCTGTAATTTATTAATGAATCATTTAATTCCACAGAATGAAAGCACAGCAGCATCTCTAAAACAAAAAAAACCCACAGATGCTACTAATTCAAACTGGACTTGAGCAGTTCGGGTTTGTGATGATGTGAATTTGCATTTTAAAGTCATTTAATCCATGTTGGTTTTGTTTACTCCAGGATAGATGCACCCAGTACTTCTAGAGGAAAGAATCAAAAGAAACAAAGTAATTAAAATATACTATTAAGCCTTTGATCTCCAATATAAGTGTCTGTTAATTAAAAATAAAGTTATGGGTTACTTATTTAAATATATCTAGTCACAACTCCTCCAATTTACCTCACTTGCTGCTACCTTACATATCTTATGTCCACTCCAGTGACTAATATGACATTTTATCTCATAACAGGAACACCCCAAACCAAACCCTCCTCGGAAGCCTCTCCCAGCAGACCCGCTGACCAAAGTGCGCTACAGCAGCACATCCACCAGAGCTCTGCCTCCCGTTACTCCTGTAAGGTCAGTTCTGATCCACATGGCCTCATGTGTGGTACTTTGGTGAGTGGGGGGGTCTGAGACTGAATTGAGCAGATCTGTTAGGCAGTAACTGTTGGAATGGGTCCAGAGGAGGCTGCAGAGAGAGATCGTTGTAGGGCTGGAGCATGAAGCCAGACTGGGAGAGTTGGGCCTGGAGAAGAAAAGGCTCTGGGGGATCTTAGATCCCCTTCCAGACCCTGAAAGGGCTACAAGAAAGCTGGGGGAGGGACATTTTAGAAGGACCTGGAGTGACAGGACGATGGGGAATGGTTTTTAATTGACAGGGGGTAGATTTAGATTGGATCTGAGGAAGAAATTCTTCCCTGTGAGGGTGGTGAGGCCCTGGCACAGGGTGCCCAGGGCAGTGGTGGCTGCCCCCTCCCTGGAGGGGTTCAAGGCCAGGTTGGATGGGGGCTTGAGCGGCCTGGTCTGGTGAAGGTGTCCCTGCCCATGGCAGGGGGTTGGAGCTTGGAGATCTTTGAGGTCCCTTCCAGCACAAACTATCCAGTGATTCTACTGCTGAGTGACACAATGACTGTTTCCTACTTTCTCACATAAAGGCACTCAGACTGGTTCTCACTGGGAGAATCAGCACAATTGCTCTGACTTCCACTGAAGTACTTCAATTTATACTACCCACGAAGGTTTGACTTAAGCATCTGACTGTATAATTACAGCAAATGCCTAATAAATACAATTCCTTGCAAAAGAAAAGAGTTAATAAGCACCAATTTCAAGAGAAACAAAGCTCTCAACAAGAGTTTCCTACTCAGACCACCTGCAGAATTAGGCTGAGAACTGAATGCTGTTAGTATCAACCTATAATAGCAACTTTTCCTTTTCCTTCACACATCTCAGAATGCAACATCAGCTTATATCATAGAATCATAGAGTGATTAGAGTTGGAAGGGACTCCCAGAGGTCATCTAGTCCAACACCCCTGCAAGAAGCAGGGACACCCCCAACTAGATCAGGTTGCTCAGGGCCTCATCCAACCTGGCCGTGAACGTCTCCAGGGATCCAGGGGCATCCACCACCTCCCTGGGCACCCTGTTCCAGTGCTCCACCACTCTCACAGGAAAGAACTTTTTTCTAATCTCCAATCTAAATCTCCCTCCCTCTATTTTGAAACCATCACCCCTTGTCCTGTCACAACAGGCCCTACTGAACAGCTTCTCCCCATCTTTCTTGTAGGCCATCTGAAAATAGTACTTTAAATGTTCAGAAAGCACAGAAGTTGTGCACTTTAAAAAAAAAAAGAAGGATGTTGAAAGAAGATTATCAGAATATTAAATAACTATACCCAATGCTAATGGGCAACAATCAATAATTACTTACCCAATAGTCTTCATTTTCCTATGACAAAAAAGTGAGCACCAAGGAAAATTAAAGTAATATTTTAAGGTACAACAGTTCCAATAGTAAAGCAGTTAACACTGGTTAGAAAAATTAAAACAAGAATCAAGTTAGTTTCCAAATACTTGTAGCTAAAAGGCCACAAGAGTGAACTTCTCTTAAGCCTCTGGCTGCCTGTTCTAGTCAGATATTCTGAATGCAACAGAATTTCAAGCTGACCACTACAACGTTTTGAAACCAACTGCTACTCTCCAGCATTAAGTGGCTTTTTTTTTTTTTTAACAGCTGCAAAATGGATGAGCACCCAAAAAAAAAAAGAACAACACTAAGCTAGCTCATGCAGCAAAATTAACCCATGAAATGAAAAAAAAGAGGAGAGTGTTGGTCCCATTTATTGATGAGACTTGTGTATGTAGTAACATGTCTGATCTCCTCCCAGACACTCCTACGTGTCTGAATCTCACTTGGATAACTCTGAAGAGCCTCTCCATGCCTCAAGTGTGATGCTGACACTGGGAAATATCAAAAGTTTAATTACCAATTTGCTCTTTTCTTCCTTTCTTTCAGACCTGCTCCCAGGCACCCAGCGCAGGTGTCCAAGCCCAGCAACACTGCTGATGTGAAATGACAAGAAAGACCAGACCCCTTTGTTTTAAAAAGTGAAGACAGAAGTTTGCACTATCTTTAAACTCCAGCTGGAGTTCACTTTTATGACAATACTTAGAATTTTTAATGTTTAAAACAGCATTATTTTTTAAGAATTCTGAGCTACTGCCTTTGGTGCTGTGCTGTGCTATGGTGCTCTGTATACTTGCTCAGGTACTTGTAACTTATTAATTTATGTTGAATATTTATTACAGTGCAGTGCACTGTAGTAGATATTTTTACCATAGCTGCATTTTCCTAAGAAGGAAGCCTTTTTTTTTTTGTAATACTTCATAGAACTTGAATAATTCCGCTCTATCGGTCCTCTGTAGAGTTTTAGTTTTGACCTGTTCTGTAAGGGGTGCTGATACTCATGGATAAACCAAATGTATAACCAACTCAATCCCAGTGGTTCTTAACGAACTTTTGAAAATAATATGTCAGGGTAAACAAAGAAAAATCTCTTCTGGAGCATGGTGAGACACCAGATATCTGCACACAGACGAGAACCATGTATTTAACCAAAGTATCGCTCAGTGTTAGCAGTTGCACTGTAATTTCAGCTTTACTGTTTGAAATCAAGAAATCTGTGCTGAAAGAGGATGGCTTCCCCTTGGAAGGTTCTCTTTCTTGCTGAAGAAGTACTGTATATCATGAAACTGTATCTTTTTTAACCTCGTTTTCCTCAAACACAGTGTGGTTAGTACATGTTGATGCAGGTACTGGGGCTCCCCATGTCATTCCCTTTTTGATGCTTTGGTATTGGAAGCCAACAGTACTGTGGAAGGTATTTACCATGTTGCATAACTGTCCTGCCCAGAGTGACACAAAGGGTGGGGGGAGGCCAAGCATTACAAAGAGTTACATGTTAGGAATCAACTATTATTCTTTTGCCTCATCGCTCTGCTTATCAACTGTATTTTGCATATTTACTACTGTTTTGTATTTAACTTTTAAAGTATTTTTCTGGGTTTCTCAAATTTTCAGATCAAAATGTGTATTTTAATACATAGACTTTGGTTATCCTAAGACATGGGAGGGGAGGGAATTCATCTCTGTACTATGGGGTATCATTACATCTGATCTCTTCTGTACCTTCTCAGTAGCACTGCTGAATACAGTGGTTTCACCTATGTTGTAATAAAGGGTCTTCAAATAATCAGTTGGAGAAGGAACTATTACCTTCTATAGGTTAGTTTCCTCGTTGCTTGTAGTTTTTGTTTCTTTAAGCAAAAATAAAAGCATTGATAGAAATTTGGATCTTATTTCAGCACGTGTAATTGTTTGTAATTTTTCCTGTTATTCCCCGTTGTAGCAACATAGGACTCGTGTTCATGGATAAACTAAACAAACCAGAATAAACCATAGTTTCCTTTGCTACTGGAAAGCAAAATAAGCCACATGTAAATGCCTCACAAGAGCATTTAAATTCTTAAAGCAATCCTAGTAGCAATAACAGTGCTTTATGTACAGAGAGTTACTGTGACAGGAGGATGCTAATTTACAGGCTTGGCAACACAGTTGAAACCAAAATTGTGCTTTTTATGTATTTTAGATATTTTGTACTTAAACTACTAACTTCTTGCTGTCAGCAGTAGCTTTGTATCTTATGGGGGGTGAGGGAGGGGGCATCTCCATTCAGAGCAGAGACACGATAGCAATTCACTAATTTGAATACTCCCAGTTTTAGAATAAGTCATTTTGTTGTATCAAAATGTTTCCAGTAACCACTGACAATTTTAAGATGAAACTGTAAGTAGTGAGAGAAAGTGGTGAAATTAAATGGCTAATAAGCCTGTAATGTCTTTGCATCAGCAATTCTAACAAACATCTGAATTTATTTGCAGCAGCTGAGGTAAGACTTAGCAAGTGTATAAAGGTGAAGTGTTACAGTTAGCTTGGGGTATAAAATAAACGTGACCCAGCTCTTGCAGTCTTCAACTATAGAAATAGAAATACCCATATAGGGCACCCAGTCCTACCCCTGTAACAGCCAGCAACCACCTCACCAATGCTGGGTCCAGAGCAGCCCACAGACCTGTGGCCACAAGGACACAGAAGCTGGAAGGTTTCTCAGGTGATGCTGAGGACCTGTTGGACACAAGGCAAGTGCCTCTTCCCCCCCCACACACACAGTGAAACAATACACATGCTTCTTCATGTATGGAGGAAGACAGTGAAGAGGGATAATAAGAATGTTGCTAGGTGTCCCCAGCACAGTTGAAAAATGCCTGGATGGTCTTACTCACTAGTTCATATCCCTCAAAGGAGGATCCCTTACCTGGTTCTTGTTATGGTCCTGAGCTCACAAGCATCAACATGTGATGCCTGGTATCATCTGTTGTCAGTAGAGTAAGAATGTCCAGGTGCTCATGCTTGAGGTGTGAGGACAGCCTTGGCTTCTGCAGCTAACAGAGGCAATGGGGCATCTTCAATGTCCTCACAGTCTTTCACCAAGAGGAAGAGTGCACAGTCTGGGGAAAAAACAAAACAAAACAAAACAAAACAAAACAAAACAAAACAAAACAACGTTGAAACAAGCCCTGATCTAAGCACACTGCTAAACAGAGACACATATGTGACATTCAATAACTACCTGCACTTCTCTAAAACAAGCAGCTGAATTTCATAGCCAGTGACATGGACTGTAGCTTCACAGGTAAGAGTGGAGGATTACATGTACATATTCTCTAAACAAAGTTACAATCTTTATGTGAGATGTGGCTAAAGCTAAAGATCTCTAGCCCAACCCATAATTCCCTGCCTGAAACAAGGCCAAGCCATCCTGGACACTCTGTAGAAATGAGGGCCATTACTTACAACCAACACAAGGTAGTTAGTTAGTGCCATGCTGCAAGCTGAGGTTTTGTCTCCCTAGCAAAGCAGACCAGGAGGTGAAATGTACACAACAGTCCCATAATCTGGAATCCTTCCAATTAGCAGATAATGCAAATATATTTATACATATTCATATGTAAAATACTACAGGCAGAAAAGGAGCTGGAGCTTTTCAAGGGAATGGGGAGGGGGGTGTGGAATTGGGGAGGGGGTGAAAAACGAAACAAGCTATCAAGTACTTCTTTTGTTTTGATGCACTTCTTTTTTTTCCCCAGGATGTGAGTAGTAGCTGGCTGGGTGATTTCTTTCATACCACATTAATGTCTTTATGATTAGACATGCAGATGTCATGTAAAACTCCATTGGGAAAAAAACAGATGAATGGTTTTACATTCTTAAGGACAGTGTAAGCAAACAAATCATCACCACAGGGATACAGCAAGACAAGAAATTCAACATTTACTGCTATGTGGTACCAGCTCAGTGTATGGACCCATAGTATCTGGTCTCAAAGTCTATATTAAAAAAGCTTTAACTTTTAAAACACCTTAAAAATGGATATATCACCCTTTAAATCCTTGGATTTTTTAGTGTTCAGTTTATCTCTGGGAGAGATCTTCTCAGCAGACCATGCTGATGCCTGCCCTTCCTTCCTATCTTCTTCCACACACATATTTCAGCCTCCTACCTACTCAACAAGAGACACTGGCACAGACAAATCTCCTTTCCAGAGGCAAAGCAAGAACACAGTGTGCTCTCCCTAAAGCACTGCATGACAATGCTGCTATTATGCTAATCAATAGCACAGTAAGTACAGAACACCATCAAAGAAAACGAATAAATAGGCAGTAAACAAAAAGAAAAATTCCATATTTAACCTCTCTCCCCATCAAATCTCTCTGTTGTTGGGGTTTTTTTTAGTACTTCTAGATTTAAGAGGTATCAATTGTCACTGTAGCAAGACTTTCTCTAATGTCATGGTATATATTGAGAGCCTTTCCCAGGAAGGGCTGGAAGGAGGCTCCAAGGAGCTACAAGCCTGCCAGTCTGACCTCTACCTGGAGATCAGGAAAGCCTCTGACACATCTCCCACAGCATTCCCATTCCCCTTGAGAAACAGGCTGCTCCTGCCTGGAGCAAGGGTACTCTTTGCTGGGTAAAAATCCTGGCCTGGCTGCTGGCCAGGCCAAAGAGTGATGGTGAATGGAGTTGCAGCCAGTCACCAGTGGTGTTCCTCGAGGCTCTGTGCTGGGCCTGGTTCTCTTTAGCATCTTTCTCAATGACCTGGACAAGAGGATCAAGTGCACCCTCAGTAAAGTCGCAGATGAGACCACGTTGGGTGGGAGTGTTGATCTGCCTGGGGTTAGGAAGGGTCAGCAGAGGGATCTGAGCAGCCTGGATGGATGGGCTGAGGTTCAGCAAGGCTCAGCACCAGGTCCTGCACTGCCTCAGGTACACACAGCCAAGGGAAAACCCAGCTGTGTGACAGGTCAGCTTTTCCCTCTAGGTACCTCTCACTGGAACGTCACTGACTCAGCTACACTGATACATTCCCAGAACATTCTCCTGTTCAGCAGCCCAGAAAAGGGATTTCCCAGATAAAAGAACATGAGCCAGACCCAGCAAAGCACCCCATTAAGGAATAAAAGCCATTAGGTTAATTGGCTCTCCTGCAAACTGAAGCCACAGAGAGAACATGTAGTAGGGACACAGAACACAAAGGGACCATGACTGAGCTCCAGGTTTCACACAGCAGTCCCTGCTTGAAGGATTACAGAGGAGGAATTCATCCCTGCAGAAGCAGCTCACCTGCTTCTCCAAGGGCTGGTGGAGGCTGTGGGCAAGCACACCCAGCAGATCACTGCTCAGCGGTCCAAGGCACTGCATGGCCTTGCTGTGTGTGAGCTTGCAGCAGTTTAAAGAGCTGCCAACCCTCTGCTCTGCAGGGGTTGGCAAATCTGCAAGAGTGGGGGAAGCATTACCTGCAGACCCTCTCCAATGGAGAAAATGTAAGCAATGTATGCACACAACTACATTATTGAGGTCTGTTTGACACTGTGGGGAAAAAAAACAAATTTCTAACTAGGCAATATATTAGATAAATTATTAGATAATAAGGATTATTTTTTAAGGCAATTTTTTTTCAATGTTTGATTTTATATCAAATAACATCAAGATTGCAAAGACATCTGAGACTACTTTTTAAACCCAGAAACCACAGAAATCAGAACTTGGGGTGTGCCAGACTTGACCTGAGCATCCTTCTGTGTAACAAGCAGCAGCAACTGATGGGCTTCCAGAGCAGCAATGGGTAGAAGACAAAGCTACTACAAGTTACTGCCATATTCCCCAGTAAAGTGTTCCTGCAAAGCTTTCTTCTTTTAAATTAACTTATTGGTTTTAAATTCTGTCTTAATTTCCACTTTAAATTTTCAATAGCTTTTTTCCATGAATATATTTGTCGTGGTAACTCATCCACATCTTGGCTTAAAACAAGGATGAGTTGTGGCCTGTTTGTATAAGCATCTTTGGGAAAAAATGTAACAAACAGGAAGTAAACAGAAAGCCAGATGGCATTTTTCATTATCATGAAATATAAGAAATATTAATGAGGCTTTATAGAAACAGAAACTTACTTCTTGGAGCAAACTTTGTATTTTCACATACAGTTACCCATGTAAGTTTGTATGAGTTACTCCTTGGGTGTGGGGCAGCACGGCCATTTCAAGGTGAAGCAAGGACCAGGCATCTTACAAACTGGAAAGAATGACAATGCATTAAAAAAAAATTAATATTTAAATATTAGTCTGTGCATGTGTCATACCATAATGTGCAGACAATCATCAAACACTAGCTGTGGTTACGTAGAGTTAACATAATGCCTACACCCTGGTCTCAATGTTTATAGTGTCCTATTACCTTCTAAGTAGCCTCTCACCTGAAAATTTAATGCTATTTGTATAAAAACACAATTATTCCTCAGCAGGCTGCAGGAATTAACCACCATTTTCTTTGCAATCAACACAGCCTCGTGCTAAAAATGTGTTGATATTAAAATACCATTTCCTCTAAATTTTTATTCAGTGACACTGTCAGAGTAGGCTGCATACCATAATAACCTTCATACAATAATGCAATAATTTAAAGTAAATTAAGGCATTATTTAATACCAGGCACAGCCAGATATGAAAACAGAGTTTACACCCCTAAAGGGAAGATTACCTTCGTGGAGTAGAATGGCAATTCATTTTTTTCCCATCAGTGTCACTGTCACACACATATGAAAAGACCTGAGGTCATTTATATCAGATTATTTTACTATTAAAGTTGTAAATTACTTTTTAATTCCAAAAGCTAAAGTATGTGTGTATATATTTATATCTCAGGTTACTCACAGCCTAATGTGCTTTTCTAAAAGACTATTAGATGCCCTAACACCCTGACCATGTTCTTCAATTCTACAGCAGAACCTAAATTTGCTGCTCCTTGGAAAACTCAAAGATTAGTATTAATAAGATTGGGTAAGAAATGTTAATTTTTTGTTTACTGAAGGGACAATCATGAAAGTAAAAAAAGGTCTTGGAGAGGGAAACAATAGAAAAGAAAAAAAAATAATTCAGTATTTAATTTCCAGCAGCTTAAAGACAGCTTGCAATATCCTCAGGGGAATGCCAAGAAGTGTATTTGTTTGTTTTAATTTCTTGCTTTACATCAAACTCAGCATGCAAGAGGGTTTGGGTTTTGTTATTAGAAAACAGCGACCATAAATCCTGTAGATACACTTGCATTCAGGAGAACATGCTGGAGAGGAGGCTGAGCTCCACAATTTAGTGAGTGCCAAGGACCTAGAAAACAAGATTCTAAAGGTGAAACTGCCAAGTTATAGCACTTAGGTGAGGGCCACTATTCATATTTTCACTTTCTTGGTGGAAAAATCCCCAAAGTTATCTAAGTCACTTATCCCTGAGGTGAACACAGGGAAATAACAGGGTTTTTTCTTGGTTTTTTTTCCATCTTGCCTTCTAATAAATTGACTGTGCTGCAAACAAACCAAAATAATAAAAAACAGAGAAGAAAATACATTAAAAAAAATAAACCTGGAGCCAGAAGATCGATATAGAGAAATTATTCATATCAGCCTGTGAAAACTTTCAGGCTTCCTTTGCAATAGTGAAAAGCAAAAGCAGCAGCATGTTCCCTTTAACACTGAAGGAGAGACACAGTTACCTATGCTTGCTTCAGCATTCTGGGTTTGAGGAGCAGTTTCTCCTCCACTCCTAAGTAAGTTGGATGAGGAGCCCTTTGGAGGAGTTGCATTCCCTCCCCTGTCACGTTCCTGCATGTCCAAGCCACAACTAAGGGCTTGAAGGAGTAACACAAACACAAATACTTCACAGAATCATCAACATTAGAAATAAAAGCCTAAAAGTTACCCAAGAAAACAATCTCAGCAGCGAGCTGTCACGGCTGCAGGTCTGAGTATGTTCTCCCAGAGCCCAAGGAGCACATATTGACATAAAACCCATAAATCCTGTTGGAAAAGTAGAATCTGTGCCTGACACCCATCCAATCCACACTGCTGGTGACTGGTATTGAACTATGGACTGAAGTTTTAGTGAAGCATAAAGTACCAAAGCACTTCAATGCCCCTGTTGCTCCTTCCATCCCACACTGGGATGCAACTCAGAGCCACAAGAACAGTATAGAAACCACTCCTTTGATTTTGGCATTAAGAAAAGCCTAGAAACTTGGCAACTGAGCCAAAGAGATGGTCTGAAAGAGTTTTTATGCAGTGCCCAAGTAGTCTGCATGAGACTTACATATGGATGTAGAAACACAGGTCAGGGGCAGCTGCAAAAATTAATCCAACTCTGGGTTTATCACTAACATAACTTTGAAGTGCATTAGGATTGTATGAAAAATATATTCAGTCAATTAATGCACTCAGTGCTTGCAATTTTTTTCCTTAAGAATGTCTTTTGGATAAAATTCTGACTATTCCAATTATTTTCACAGAATCACAGAATATCAGGAGCTGGAAGAGACCTCGAAAGACCATCCAGTCCAACCCCCCTACCCAAGCAGGATCATCTAGAGTAGATCACACAGGAATGTGTCCAGATTGGTCTTGAATGTCTCCAGAGAAGGAGACTCCACAACCTCTCTGGGCAATTTCAAGCTATTACCTTAAATTGCTAACATAAATTAAAGAAAACTAACAGCTCTGGAGACAGAAAATCCTCTGGATTTACTCAAGCAGGGAGATTACATAAAATTCCATTATTCTCAAGCATTCAGCAAGACCCAACAAACTACAGGACAATGGCTTGAACATGATCTGTGGGGTTTTCCAACCTTCTGAAGTTTGCATTTCCCTCTGGAGCTGGGGAGCATCCCTGCCCATCGCCCGAGGGAGTGCGGTACCACAGGCTGCAGGGAGCTCCCAGACCAGCGCAGCTGTGTGCCCCTGCAACCAGCACATTCACACATTTTCCTCTTCAGTTCCCTTCCAGACCTTCCATGCAATCGTGGCCCTTCCCCATCCAGCATACCCTTGCTTTACATATTCCCTCTTAACCACTTTTGGGGCTTTTTCTGTCACTCATTCCTCCTTTTTGGTGTATTCTGTTGGTGCTCTGTTGTCTTTTGATTGACTTACATCTCCCCCAGCCAATTCTACCTAAATCCTCTAGATGGATGAGCTTCTTTTTCCCTTCTTATTTCAGCCAGTCCTGCCTTTTGAACATTACCTTTCTTTTTCCAAGACATGCAGATTCAAGTCACCCCCAGGGTGGCACCGTGCCTGGCTCAGATGGGCACCGTTGGCACTTCAGCAAGTGAGGAGGGTGCCAGGTCCCTACAAGAGCACTGTGGGTACGGCTCGTTTCGTGCCAGCCCAGAGTATAAAGCCAAACTCCAGCTTTGCTACTTGAGTAATCCCCAGTGCCACCTTCCAACTCCAAAGTACAGCAGCACAGATTTTGCTGGGGCACAATTCTCTTGCCAGGCCTCTTTTTTTGTTTCAATGTTCAAGCCAATCCCAAACCTAAAGGTGATTGCAAAGGGAACCCATACAGGGCTCCCTGAGGAATCCCTGCTTCTTTTTTTTCCTTTTTCTCCCCTCCTCTGTCCATAGTTTCTGCCATGAAGCTTTGCACCCTCAGATACACACCACTAATATCCAGAAGCACAAAAAACCCAGGAAAGTTAATTCAATTGATTGATTGGAATAGATTAATTATGCTTCCAGTGTGCTCACATTTGCTCTTTTCCTACAACTTTGCTGTTTCTAGGCTACTGAAACACCCTGAGACCTTCTGTCTCTTGCATGAAGGTGGACCTGAACACTGTCTCAGCACTGGTTGTGCATATTCCCCCATACTGAAGTCTCTAAAGGCTGCAACTAACACATTTTTTCATCAGGAGGTCTGGTTGCTGCTGGAAGTTTTAACTTAACCTTTCTCAATTCTTATTTCACCCCTTCAGTTCCTCTGCCCCAAAAAAAACTCTATTATTGCAAAGCCAGTACTTTTCCCAGGACTAATTTCTAATCAGATGATTTAAATTGGGTTTTTTGTGGATAGTCTTGAGGGCTCAGTCAGTGCTATCAGAAACTCATCCATGTGAACATACTCATCACTTGTCTCCTTTAGAATGAGTACAACTGTAAACCCTCCACCACCTAAAATAAAGATCAACTTTTCTATAGAAGTCTATGAATTAGAGCAGAAATCAAAAGCCATAACAAGCTCTGTCCTGAGCACCAATGTCATCAGGGGAGTCTTGGAAAGCTTAAAAAACAGATACAAAAATGGTCCAGCAGTTCTGTTAGTGGTGAGCAGAGCAGCATCGTGATCAGACACCAAGCAGCCTCTTACAGAAAGTGCCGATCCCGAGTACTGAGGATGCAGAAATGCTAAAATAAAAATCATTATGGAAGGAAGTTCCAGAGAATGTGTTGAATTTGGTAGTTTTCCAATTGATATTCATCTCCAACAGCAGCCCAAAGTCAAACCCAGTGCAACACAAAAAACAGCTTAAAGAAAAGAAGGTTATTTATCTCCCAGTGCAGTAGAATTCTTGGAGAGATGCTATCCTGCATCTTCCTCTTCCTCTTCAAAGACTCTTGTCTTTTCAAGAACAAAACCCATTTCTGCCCTTCTACTCTGGAAGCTACATGAAAAAGCAGTCAAGACAAATGCCTCTCACAGCTACTGCTAAACAGGGAGGATTCCAGACCTCAGCTCTCAAGGCTTGTTCACGTGCCCAGGGGCGATGCCTCTCGGGGAACTGCTCTTGCCAGCAAATAACTTCTCCTTCCTTACATTGAATAACATGTATTGTACAGTGTGACACCCAAATTACACAATAAAAAGTATATCATTATAAGCACCCAAGCCATAAAATTACTGGTATAACAAATATCCAGCACTGTTTAAGCTATCAAGACAGAAACTGTGGTAACTTAATGATGGCTGAGACAGTAACACCCGGGAAGTAACGATGGTGCTCTGCTCCATCCTACTCTCCATAGCTGGGACAATGCTGCACATGCCACATCTCCATTTCACAGTCCACATCCTCCAAAGACAGCCAAGCAGTACTTCTCCCCAGCCCAGACTGCTGCCAGGAGCAAGTAACCATATGCTCAGGTTGATGTTGGGAGCAGAGCGATGGGAGCTGAGGGACAGAGAATCTCAGTGCAACACACAGCTCCCAAACCAGACAGCTCTGGGAAGAAAGGGGATTTTTAAGGGGAGAAAAACCCCACAGCCTCCCCCTCAATCCTATAAAAGAAACATAAGACTGAAGTCTATCTCACAGTGTGCAAGTTTTGAGTGACACCTATATCACTAAACCATAACATGTACTATCCTATCTTTAGGAAAACTGTTAGGCTAAGTTACCCAACACATCTCCCTCCTCTTGCTCTGTCTGTACTCCTGCAAGAGCCACTACCAATCTGATATTTTTTTTTTCTTAATCTAAGCTTGTTTTATAGGTCACCAATTTAATTTCTCAGTGCTTTAGATTCTCTGTTTTTCTCAATTAGAATGACATTATATCCATCAATCCTCATCTCTGAATCTTCAGCTTTTCATTTAGCCTCCCAGCAGTCTTGATCAGAGTTTTTCAACACCTTATCAACTGCATCCACGTTGATTAAATTACACCAGCCATTTGCTAATATTTACTGAGCCATTACTAAATATGCCCAATTTTGTTTGCTAATGCATATTTGTGTGTCTCTATGATATGAAACCAAAACCAGGCAATCCTGCCTCTTTGCTGTTTCATGGAAGCCTGCAAATAAAACCAAATAAACCTTTACTCAAACTAAAAATGTTCAGTTGGAGGCAAGGAATGTTCCCTGTATTAACTAATGAGGAAGTTACCCTTACTCCCTGCTCCCTGTTAAGGAACTATTATTTTCTCATTAATTAATTATAGCTAAAAATGAGAGGTCTAATTACAAAACTCCTACAGTGAAAGCATCCCTACCCTAAAGTCTTAGAGGTTGTTCTACTCATTGCTCTCATATTAGCAGGGGTTTATCTGCTCACCTGTTTTTCAGTTGTTTTCACCATTCTTCACTCTTCCAAACCCAGGCCACTGGCGTCCTCCTCTCGGGCAAAGAAGTTTCCATCTAGCAGCACCATGCTTTTGCCCAAACCAGTTAGAAATCTCTCAGTGCAGGACTAACATAGGCGTAAAAGATGTCAAAAAAAACAGTGATTTCAATACTGTGTAAATTTCNCTCTCAGTGCAGGACTAACATAGGTGTAAAAGATGAACCTTTTCACATCTGGGTCAACACTGTCTTCTCTGCACAATGTATGGATAAAGTACCTACACTACAGCCATCCTCAACCATCCACTCAATGGCGTGATGACATCCTCCTGCAAAGCTGTATGGTCACCTAGATCTCTGCCTCCCAAAAAGCACCTTGTGATCTCAGGTCTGTAACCACATCCAGGTGAGCAGCAGAAATTGCTAGCATCAAGCTGTAGTCCTAAATTACAAAAGAAAAGGAAATTAGCCAGCTGCAAAACCAGGACATCATCATGACTGTCAAAAAAAAATAAAATAGTGTTTTCAGTACTGTGTTAATTTTTGATAAATAGGAGTGAAAAATCTACCAATAGCAGCTTAACTCTAATATGTGAGATGTGAAAATACTTGACCTTATGAAGTCAAGGAATAATACCATAAATCTATTTTAAAGCTTGATGCACTCCTAAGAGCTTTCTGAAACCTCTTGAAGGGTCACCTCACTGCAGAGGAGGGGAAGAAGCCAGACAAGAGCAGCACAGAAACATGCACTGAGGAATCCACACTTGAATCTTGACATTCCTACTGCCTTAACTATTCCTTGGTTCAGAAAGGGTCCTCATTACCACACCAGATGTTACACAGGATGGCATTCCTCTTCCTACTGAATTCCTGTTGAATTCCCAATTCCCAACCTGGTACAAGAGGGTGACCTTTATGTTTCCAGCTATCAGTGGAAACAACTGAAGCCTAAAGGACCTTCTACTCCAAAACAGACAAGGTGTGGCTCTCAAAGTAGCTGGCATTCTCCTCAGGTAAATGCTCAACACACCCTTTTCACACTTAAAAAGCAAAGGTATTTAAGAAGCTTTGACCCTCCAGAGGTTTGTTACCACATGGCTCTAACCGGTGGCAGAGAGGTCTCTGAAGAGACAGCTCTTCACTTGCCTCAGAAAAGCCATGTGTATGTACCCAGAATAGCTTTCACCAGCTGTTAAATGTCCCCACCAGCTCTGTGGCTAGGTATTATCTGCAGAACAAGTGGCAAGATCTCAGACTCTGCACCTTCTCTCCCACCAATGTCCAGAACTGCCTTAATCATAAGAACTAGCAGGAACCTCAGCTGGTTTCCAGCCCAGCTCCTGCTCAAAGCAGGGTCAGGCCAGGTTGCTCAGGGATTTATCTAGCTCAGTCTTGAAAACTTCTAGAGATGAAGAAGGGACACAACCTCTGTGTTACCTGTTTCAATGCTTGGCAGTCTGCATGGCAAAGAGCTTTATTTTATATATCCAGCCAGAAAGCAGGTCATCAAGTCCAACCTCCTGCTATTACAAGCAACCATATTATGTCTTTAAAAACCTGGCACATACAGTCCTCAGGGTAATGAGAAGCCTCCTCCTGCTAGCTGGATAGCTAGTCCAAAACTCTCACTATGCTGGGGTAAAAAGACACCTGTTTTTTTACTGAGACAGTTATCTTCTTCAGTTCTGTGTATTACAGTCAGATCCAAATCTGACTGGTGTTTAATTATCTGCATTTATCTCTCAAAGGTTACAATTAACAGCACTGTAGGACTCTCAGCTAATGAGTCTTCAATGCAGTGCTTGGCCAAGTAACAGTTCTGTGCCAATCACTTTGAAACCAAGTTCCAGTTACCAACAGTTGAAGCTTTTTGGGCTTTTTTATTATTATTTCTAAATGAGAAATCATTTATATTTATCACAGTGCTTTTCCAAGTATGAGGATGTATTTATCTCACTAGTAAGCAGACCAACCACTATGGAAATGAACATGCAAAGTGTCAGCTACACTATGGTTAAATTCACATTAAAATACTTGTTTGACTTGGATATAGCAAAGTATAATGTGCTTTAAAATACAGTTTATAGTGGCTTGTCACTGATATAATAATTCTATACCACATCAGTACATTTACTAAATATACAGTAAAAATGTAAATAAACCAAATTAAGCTGAAAGCAGAACACAAGTGTGATCACTGTCCATCATCCCCACCAGCTGTAGAAATGAATTTGTAGACAGAATTGCACATGAAGCCCATGTGATGGTGTCACAAGCATGTCACATGCTCTGCTTGGACAGGCTGTCTGGGTGGGGAAACACACAATTCAGAAAAAAAATAGACTAAAAAACATCATCTCAGAGAGCAAAGGTAACTCTCCTGTTTTCCAATACCTTCTCCACTGAATGTGGAGTTGCATGGTGATTTTAGCTAGAAAACCTGAAACCTGACAAAACCAGAAAGTTTTCAAACCATGGCTCCTTGGTTGCAAACACATGGTTGGACAGCATTGAAAACACGATGCAAAGCTTTTGTTTTCAAGCAAAGACATAGAATCATAGAATGTGTTAGGTTGGAAGGGATCTTTAAAGGTCATCTAGTCCACCCCCCTGCATCCACTTCTTCAGTGAATACAGAAGAAATCACAAACTTTGGGACAATATGTGTTAAGAAAGAATGTACAAGAGAGGGAGCTGAGCCCACCAATTCTTGAAATGCTTTAAGCTGTCCAAGAATCATGGACAGGTCATAAAAGAAACCAAGCAAAACCATTCCCTCTTGCACAATTTACTACATTTCTATCAGAATGTAGAGAAAAACTATTTCCCTGTGAGGGTGCCAGAGCCCTGGGACAGGCTGCCCAGAGAGGTTGTGGAGTCTCCTTCTCTGGAGACATTCAAGACCAACCTGGACATGTTCCTGTGTGGTTTAATTGAGGTGATCCTGCTCAGGCAGGGGGTTGGACTGGATGATCTTCCAAGGTCCCTTCCAACTCCTCACATTCTGTGATTTCCACCTGGGACAGCACAGCTGCATTTGGGGTGTAAAGCTGCCCAGTAAAACCAGCACTGTTCACCAAAATAATGGGAAAGTCAGCAGAAGGCAGTTGGCAGACACACAGATGCTCCAAGAGAAAACCCTACAGAAGTTGGGTGGTAGTCTGGACAGATAAACACAAGTTATTTACTAAAGAGCATCAGGCTACAGTCAGGAGAAATAACATCTGTGGGTGACCAGCCCCAGGGAAGGAAAAGCTAAGGCAGTCAACAAACACAGTCACAAGGAAGATGAGTTTTAAGCATAGGATTGCTGGAGGCTAACAATAATTTTATCAGCATCATCATCATCAGTTCCATGATTGCCAACCATCAGGGTTGAATAGGTGTCAAACAATGCCACAATCAGCACACAGGGGTGTTTTAGGGATTTACAGCATAACTAAGAAACATCTGCCATGATTTAAACCATAGGACTACATCCCTGATGTCCTTTAACACACAGGAGTCCTAGACCTAAAATCACATTATTTGGACAGTGTCATCTAGTCTACAGAATTCTCCAGTTCCTTAAATGAAGAGCAATGCCTAAAGCAGATGAATTAATTCACCTCTCTCCTTCTTCAGCATCATGCCTTGAACAGTGCTCTCTGCACAGCCAGCACAATGAGCTCACCTGCCCGAGCTCTTTAACTGTGGAGTTTTAATCCTTCAGTAAAAGGGACTTAAAAACTGACCTACAGCAAACAGAAACTGGCATTTGACTATGTATTGGATCTTCAGTGGAAATGGCATGCTACTACTTGCAGGATGCAAGGGAAGGTGTCAGTAGGATGCAGAGCACAGTGTACAGTGATGTCTTGTGATTCTTTGCTTTTGAATATGGAGAAAGAGGTTTTTCATCAAGGAAGTCCCTCACAAAATGTACATGAAGTGGAGAGGTCTGACACTGAAAAGGATGCCTGCTGGCTAGCTGGCACTGCTCCCCTGTTATGTGGAAGTCTGCTGGAGTTTAGCATGGACAGACAGTTTTAAATAAAGATGTTTTGTTTCATTGCTTTGTAAATCAAAGAATACATATGTGAATAAGTGAAGGAGTAAAAAGGAGTCACTGTTGGTTACATCCAAGCACACACAGATCTTCAGAATCCATGCAGCAAGTTTCCTCTCTTTACATCTGAAAGACATCACTTCTGACCTGCAACGTTCAGTGCTCAGAACTGAGGCAAAAGGGGATTATCAAAGCCTCCAGCTTCCTGAAGAACGTGGACATGAAGGCACAGACACACAATTGTGCCAGACACAGCCACGGGGCTGCCTGCTATTATCCCTCAGCTGCTTGATACCAATTCTCTGGCTGGAAATCTCTATCCCCTCCAGAGAGTCTGTGAGCAAACTCTAATCCACTTCAGTGCAAGTTCAACCAGCTCCAACCATACTCACTGGATATTAAAATAAGTGGCTTAAACTCAGCAGATGAGAAGCTGCACAATGTCATGCGTGGGCCACAGGGATGGGGACCTCCAGCCAGGGGCCCTAACGAGCATGTGGGTGTTTTACCTTCATCACCTGGAACAAAACCTGCAAAACATCAGAGAAGAAACTACCAAGGTATATTTTTAACTGTGATCTAAACTGGATTATACATATCAATCTGCAGGTAGGAAAAAGCAATGAAATAAAAAATACATCATGTATTCTGATATAAATACTGATAAGATTCTAGATAAATATAGCAATGTTTATGTCATATAGTTTCTGTGTATCACACAGGAAATATATTCACTCTGTACCTATCTTATCCACTTCCATTTTGCCATCCTTTTTTCCTTCAATACAAATGCCTGCAGAGTGCATTTTAGCTAAAATTTGCAAATAGAAGAGATATAAAAGGCGATACACCTGTAACTGGATTTTGAAAGCACAATAGCACACCATTTATGGTGTTAGAACATTACAGCAACAATTTTACTGTAAATAACATTGACAGAGGATTGTATAACACCATTATTAAAACATTTAAATAACATAATAATGCTATTTAACATGCCTAAATTTTCTTACCCTCCTGGAAGATTGTAAAAATGTGCTTCTGCATCATTTCCACTAACATCCAACGGGACTGTTTTCCATCATTGGTTCTCCTGTAGAAAGAAAAGCACAAAGCATATTTAAAAAAAAAGAAATTGTTGGATAAATTCATTTTAGTTGCACAGTATTAACCTAATGGCTGTGCTGCCATTCACCAAGACTTAGACAGGCTGGAGAGCTGGGCAGGGAGAAGGACAATGAGATTGAACGAGGGCAAGTGTAGGGTATTGCATCTGGGGAGGAACAACCCCAGGTCCAGTACAGGCTGGGGACTGGCCTGTTGGAGAGCAGTGCAGGTGAGAGGGACCTGGGGGTTCTGAGGCACAGCAGGATGACCATGAGCCAGCAATGTGCCCTTGTGGACAGGAAGGCCAATGGCATCCTGGGGTGTATTAGAATGGGGGTGGCCAGTAGGTCAAGAGAGGTCCTTCTCCCCCTCTGCTCTGCCCTGGTGAGACCCCACCTGGAGTATTGT
>VXBZ01011136.1:174625-196945 GCA_013399135.1 Heliornis fulica | reverse complement strand
TTTCCCTGTGAGGGTGCCAGAGCCCTGGGTCAGGCTGCCCAGAGAGGTTGTGGAGTCTCCTTCTCTGGAGACATTCAAATCCATGTGTACACATTCCTGTATGACCTACTCAAGGTGATCCTGCTCTGGCAGAGGGTTGGACTAGATGATCTTTCAAGGTCCCTTCCAACTCCTAAAGTTCTGTGATTCTGTGCTGGTAGAGGATTAATCTTCACATTTCACAATGCAATATTCTAATAACTTTTAGTTTCCAGTTTACTTAAACAACAGAACCCAAATCACAATTTTCAGCTAGCTACGTTTCATGTCATACATTATTCAAAATTGTGATAAGAACTAATATCATTAATATGAAAAAGTATTTCAGATACAGGATTCCTCAGAGAGTATCCCTTCCAACCAGAGACCATCTTAAAAGTGTCTTCTAAAGGAAATGAAACAGGATGAAAAGCATTTGTATCCTTTCATTTGCCAATTCCTCTTAAAACAATTAAAACAAAACCAGAGTTTATATTTGGATTTTTCTTTCTCTTCATTAGCTAAGGTTACCCAAAGCAAATATTTTTCAGGTGAATACACAACACTGGAGTCATGTAGAGAGGAGATGCCTCTAACAGCCACTCCATGTGTGGAGAGGTGAAATAAGGACAGCAAAGGCTCAAGGAAACAAGCTGCAAAACCCAAAATGTGAAGAACAAACCTAGAGGCAAGGGCAAAACAAAAGATAAGAACAAAACAATTGAGCACAGGGGTAATGCTTAGCTGCAAAAATTACTGGTGAGGAGGAGGAAAAGAAATACAGAAGGGAAAAGAGATACAGAGGGGAACAAGACAGAAGAAAAAGTAAGAAAGAACAGGATGGAGGAGAAGAAAAAGCAATTTTGCCAAGTTGAATCGGGGTATTACGTCTCCTGATGTTTTATGTCCCTGGAAAACTTTCCAGCTCGGCTGCAAAGCTACAAATGAGAAGTCAGAGAGTAGGACAAGCTCCCACTGCAAAAGAAGAGCTACAAATTGAAGTAAAATATAGCCCATGGAAAGTAAATACAATTAAATGAAGACCTATGGAGGAGAAGAGGTAACACCTGCCTTCAGCCACGGAGCAGAAGGTGCTGAGCACTGGAGAGCCCCTTCCCCTGGGTGCACAGTGGAAGAACAGGCAGTAACCTGCTGACCTCCAAACAGTAGGAAAGTCTGATTTAAGAAACAATTTGTCTGACCATGAGGTGGTAAAGCATTGGAACTGGAGCACAGAGAAGCTGTGGGATCTCCATGCTTGGGAAGTTTCAAAAATCAACCAAGCAAGGCTTCAAGCAACCTGCTGGAGCTGGAGCTGAGCTGAGCAGAAGGCTGGAGCTCTGGAGGTCCCTTCCAACCTTCAAACCTTCCAACCTTCCATGTGTGGTTCCACATGAGAATCTCTTTCCAGACTGAAGTCTTCACAGTTTGGCATCAGTCTTAACAATAAATTAATCTTTCAGCTAGGGAGATTAAGTATGTTTTTCCCTTGGTTTCACACAAGAGATATGACCTTTCACGAGAAATGTGATTATTAGATGAAAACAATGAATCTGCAAGGGTGAAGGTTACACATTTGTCTTTTGAAATAAATTCTTTACATACAGTCTGAGCTGCTTGGTTGCAAATGTTCAGGCAGTCACATGGTGTGGTGATAACACCTTTATTTACAGACTTTAAGGCTACACTGAGGGCGGTGAATAAATGATGAGCCCATTGGTGAAGACATTCACCAATTAAGAAGCAGCAGCTGTTTGTCTGCTGTTCTTAGGGTACAATTGATTAAAATTGCATGCTTCATTTAAGCAGAATTCTCTTGTACTTCACCAAAGGGGGAGAGAAAACTTCTTTCAAATAGAGTGGTTTCTTTTCTGATTTATTGAAAGTCTTTTGAGCCGAATACAAATTAGAAACCTGTTCTGGTGTGTTGTGTGTCATTAGCAGGAGCTATTTTAAAAAACAGAGTTAAAATATTTTGAATGTTAATCAGAAAAATACTGTAACAAAAACCAGCTGGTGCAACAAGTTGTTTCAGGCTTAAACTATACTCCCTTTTCTCCTTAGTCCACACATGTACATATACACAGACACACACACAAGCATCTGTGTGTATGTTATATAGAATCATAAATGTTTAGAGTAGGACGGGACTCCCAGAGGTCATCCAGTCCAACCCCCCTGCAAGAAGCAGGGACACCCCCAACTAGATCAGCTTGCTCAGGGCCTCATCCAACCTGGCCTTGAACGTCTCCAGGGATGGGGCATCCACCACCTCTCTGGGCAACCTGTTCCAGTGAAAAAAAAAATTATATATATATATATATGGTATATATACATACCTTAGTATGAACTGATATGTTAGTATTAAGACTTTCTGGATGTTAGACCAAGCAGAGATGACCAGCATGATGTAACCTTCAATGCAACCAGCATACAGCAAAACTACTTGAAGAGTTAGGAAATAGCAAAGCTTGAATGCAGTTAGGACACCAAAAGCATCTAAAGAAAAAGAGATAAAAAACCAAAATTAGTTCAAATTTTAGGAGAGAATATCCTTCACTGCAGAAAAAAAACATCTGCAATGCCAAGTTGGAGATGTGGTGAAAAAGGGTCAGGGTAAAAAACAATAATTCTTGAAGTCATTTCAGGCATCATCTATAGCCTTGAAACTAGAATTTCTGAAAAACCTGAAAATGAGTTGTCTGAACCCAAGCAAGTATTATTCAAGCCTGAAAATGTTTATTGGGAAAAAAAAATTATAGGCTCATAGGATGGTGAGGGCTGGAAGGAACATTTAAGTCCATCAAGCACCAACTCCCTGCCATGGGCAGGGACACCTCACCAGACCAGGCTGCTCAAGGCCCCGTCCAACCTGGCCTTGAACACCTCCAGGGAGGGGGCAGCCACCACTGCCCTGGGCACCCTGTGCCAGGACCTCACCAAAATAAAATATATCATTTTCATCATTAATGATTGTGATATTTTATCACAACAGCAGAACATCTGGCAGTTGCAAAAGTTACTCTTGTTTCTGTGTAGCTGGACTCATCCCACCCAGCACCTCCAACAACAAGTTTTAACAGCTTTGGAAGCACAACATGTTCAAGACAAGGTGTCACTGGTCAGTGTCTTGAACATCAGAATAGAAATGTAAATTATTCTCAGTAAAAAGTGCTAAGTCAGGACAGAGCATGTATGTCTGCACATCAACTGACAGAACATTGCTGGTGTCATAATCAAGTTCTTCCTAAATTCAGCAGGAATGGGATAAGCTACAACGAGTACACAGCTGCTCTTGCACCTGCTTACCCTGAACAACCAATACTTGGCTAAGGGGGGAAGATTTTTTTATAATAATAGGGAAGAAAAAAAAAAAAAGAGGAACAGGGAAATCTACTTACATTTTATTCTTAATTTTGAAACTGTTAGAGAACACTCTGGAGACTATTATAACTTTAATTTAATCTACAAAACAAATCCAGTCCACATTAGTTAATCTGTAAATGAAAGTAAAATTATGTGATTTCCCTAATGTCTGCTCAGAAAACACCTTTTTTTCTAAGCATTTCTTTTTTATTTTTTTTTAAATCTGCCTAAGGACTCCTTGAATTAGTCACTTCATTATAATTTAAAATCTGTACTACTTTCTAGCAGGGAACACATGTAACTGGACTATAAGCAAAAGCTCCTTTAGGGCTGGTGACCTTTAATCGATATGTGTAGGACATTCCTGGCTCACCGCCACCACCGACGTGCAGTGTAGCTTGTCCTCTCAAAAGAAGAGAAAGCCTCACATGTCCCTTCAAATATTCCAAACCCTTCCCGAGCATTTCAACACATAGCAAGTGATCAGAGATGTGGCTGCAATGTTTTCAAAGCATGTGCCTTATCCCTCAACATGAAATGTCCTCAAGTTCTGCATCACTGCTCCCATACTGATGTATCTGCCAAATCTATATTGGAATATAATTACTTTTTTTCAATACAAGCTTAAGCTATAAATTAAGACCAGAATGTGAATGATATAATCACTTCCCCCCCACCAAAGAAAACAGTTATTTTCAATTTAGCTTATGTTCCCAGCTGAAGATTTAGGAAGAGCCTGACAAGCAAGTAACCTTACCCCTGTGCCTGGAAATTGGCTGTTCTCATCTAAAAAGTGGCATTTAGAGACAAGGCAAGACAAGACATTTGCACATATATATATATATACACCTCATCTGCACATGTAGTTAAAGCAATGGCTGAATATTAAACATCTTTGGAAAACACCAAAGAGGAACAACATTTACATTTACATTTTACATTTACAGTTTTCATTTACAGGTCATCTACAAATTTGAATAATTCTAAAATATAGGAGTGAATATGTCAGGAGAAGAGGAGGTTTTATCACAGATCTGAAGCAAACTACTAATCAAATACATCAATTCTGAAGTCCAGAGTACTATACCTGCTATTTTAAAAAAATACTCCTTAAAAAGAACTGCATTTATTAGAATTTATTTAGCATTTAGATATTTTTGAATGCTGGGTAGAGTCAAAGAGGATTCATGGAACAGAAGGGAGTCAACTGGACAAATCACACGGTAAGTTCGTACTAAGACAGTCTGATTCTGCCACCTAGTGACAAACCTTCCCATGTAAATTCTGAAAGGACATTCCTTATGTGTGACTAGTAAACACACTCATCATCAGGAAAAGGACCAAAGCCCTTTGTAACCAAACCGGCAAACTCTGAATTTTACTACCACTTGCTATTTAGTTCAAAGGAAAGGGGAACAGAAAGACTTGGCACTCATTCGTGATGCCACCCAAAACGTGAATACGTTATTTATGCCTACACCAAGCACAGGTTTGTTACCTGTGACTCCAGACTGCCAAGAGATTGTTTGGGTGATACTCAACACATAAGCAGGTTAAAAATAAACTAAATAACTACAGCCAGCCACAGTGAAGTCCAGAGAAGCTGTGCATGTTGTCCCTCCGTGCACTGAGCCTGTGCCATCACCCTGTGGTAGAGCTGAAGGCGGCACGGCACATTCTAGGTTAGCTGGAATCCCCTCTGCCTCACTTCACTCTCATTTCATCACACATGCATTGCTCTCAATTCAGCAGGAAAGCCTATACAACACAGGGCTTGGTATGGGATCTATCTTACCTCCAGGAGAAGGAAACACAAAGAACCCCAAACCCCTGATTTATACCCGACTGGAGCCAGGGCTGACACATAACCGTGTAGTTCTTAAGACCAAACAATACCACTTAGTCCAATTACATCCTGATGTCTGAGACAAAACATCACTTTCACACAAAAGGTGAAGATAACATATTTGCCTCCCATTTCAGAGGCTCTAAATTCTTTTTACCAAAGTATTTATTATTGTAAGAAATACCAGGTTTCATCACTGTGACCATATAGCCCTTCCTAACATCGCAATAAGACTCACGTGCTTCATTGTGCTTTAGCACTATCAAAGGGAAAAGGCAAAGTTATTTTTTGGGAAACCTTCAAAGGCAACATAAAAGGTAAAATTTTCTCAGAAAGAGGCAACATAGTTACTGAGAAAGAAGTAAAAAATAATAAAGTAGGTATTTTTGTTACTCTACATGTAAAGTTCCACTTGCTTTCTTCTACAGAGGTAAACAGAAATTCAAGATCATGAGATCATTTGTTATCTAACATTTACTTTTTTGCTTGCATCTGAAAACTATAACAAAGTTCAACTCCACAAAAAGGGTTATGGTACCTTGAGAAAACAAGCTACATATCCAAAATCCTTCTAACTACATGTGTCTCAGATTTATTAACCAAATTTTCTGGAAGAAAAATTGGCTTGATTTATATCAGTGGCAAAATTCCCATTAAATTCAAAGGCCAAACATTTAGTTCTGCATCTGTAATGAAGCAGAGATTCATACTAAATATTGTCTGCATGCACAACAAGAGGAAGGACCTGCTCTGGCAGAGTATAGCTGTGCCAACTCACGTTGAGTTCCATAATATTTTGGCTTGATTAATGGCAGCAGGGTAAAGCCAGAGAATGAAGCTGACTCCATTTGTCTGCAACAAAACTCCTAGTGACCTGATTAGGGTTGGAATATTGTAATATCTCGAGTGAAATCAACATAAAAGGGTGGCCAAAGCAATGTCTGGGTCTCGAATCAACAATCCCAACAATACAACTGCTCTGTAATGAAACCCAACAGTGATGGTGACCGAATGTAGCCAAGAGGCACCGGGCCAGGGCAGCGTCACATGAAAACAATCTCCTAATATCAAAGGAAAACAAACTTTTGTTTCAGAACACATTGATCCTTGCCAGCTCCCAGTGACAGTAATTGTGTGACCAGAGGAAAACAGCCATGTCAACTCCAGCTCAGGTCAAACAGTACTGGGGAAAAAAAATAACAATCCCTGCATGCAAAATCAATCCTTCTTAAAGGCAAAGTTTTACTCTAAAGAGACTCTGATTCAATCATCCCTCAGGGCAGCAATGACCACTCTCAAAGTTTCATGCCTGCTGCTCCAGGTTTTACTTGCAGTATTGCAGCATTGTGTTTTGCAGGAGCACAATATTCTTTTATCAGAAGACATCCATAATGTGAAACTTTTCACAACTCATGCTCCATTAAATAAGTTACAAGCTCCTTAAAGGTTACCAAGGATAAACAGGTACTAATAAATGATAAATTTTGGGCACATGAAACAAATCAATAAAATTTGTATTTACAACAAAATAGCCACAAGATTCTTTTAAGAAATAAATTAGATTAACTTCATGTATGCTTTTTCCATTCTGTGTGGACCAAAGCCTTAGAAATCCATACCCAGAGAAAGGAATAAACCTCAGTGTAGAGAAAGGCAGACACCTCTGTCAGGAAAACACCTGGGGGTGCGTGTGTAATATATTTTATTGGGCAAATAATAAGAACAGCCACATCAATCAAATCCTGAAGAGGTGGTTGGAGTATTTTAGAGTACAGAAAATTAACTCTAGAGTAAAGAGACTTCTGATTCGATCATCCATCAGGGCAGCAATGACCACTCTCAAAGTTTCATGCCTGCTGCCAGAAGCCATAAAGAAAACCGAAGCCATGAATTCACGGACCAAGCGCTCAGCCACACGCTGCTGACACAGCAGGTCTGCTCATCTCTGCAGGAACCTCTTTTCCAGCAGGAGACCACTTCTGATTTGGAGTTAGGGGTTTGAGGAATATATATTAGTTCTTCCCAAACTCTTTGGGTTAAATCATGGCTCCTTTTCATCAGCTGCAAAAGCCTGCTGACTGCCGGGTGACTAAAGGTTTCCCTTTCCCTTGATCCCTTGTCGGCTGCCTGTAAATCTATCACCACCACTATTTACCAGCATCAGTAAATGCTTCAGCTGGTCATTGTCCATTACACTGCACACCTTTTTCTCTTTCACTGCTCAACACCCCTTCCCTGTGCTCCAATTTACCTCTCCAAAACCCAGAAATTCATATTTTGGGCCACAAGGATATTTCAGCCTTCCTATTCAAACAAAAAAATACAACAAACAAAAAAAACAATACAAATTTCAATGATATTTTCACAAACACAGTTCCCAACTTGTTCCAAGAGCCTTTCCAGAGAAAATTTTTCATTATTTTATAAAGCAAAAGCACTGTCTGACAATGGCCTGATGTGTCTCTATTCCCCACACTGCCACAGCACCAGTTTTTGTTGCCGCCCCATCAGACACTTTGGCCCCTACCCAAATTTCTTGTCTGTAGTTCCTGTCATCTGGAACAAACTGTACTAATACTGTCTAGCTGACTCTTCATCTCATTTCAAATCCAAGTTCAAAATATCCTTTATTCTAATCCCTGTGAATTATCTCCATTTCTCCCTCCTCCTCCTGCTGTTCCAGCTCTGGAAAGCGTTAAGCCCACGGCACACATGAATATTGTAGTGATGACTTGAAAAGAGAATGCTGGTCTTGCTTTTTTCTAAACAACATCAAGAAAATAGAAAACAGATGAAGATATCCCACTGCATTAAAACAAAACAAAAAAGCAAGCTAATAAATTAGAATAAAATTCCATTTACGCCTCCTATCATCTGTCTGCTTAAGATGTCTTGGGTTTAAATAACACTTAATGCCATTCTCTAAAGCAGCTCAGGGAAAAAAAGTACTGGCAAAAGATACATATAGCTAGTAGTTTCCATTTCATATCATCATTCAAACAACCAGTAAACAAACAGACCTGATGCCTGGCTGGCAGTTCTGGAGATGACATCCTGACACGACGGTGCTAAATGAGTTTTTTTTAAGAAAATGATGGTGATAAATAAGGTAATACATAAGAAAAACTTGGTTGGAGCTTGCTTTCTTTTCATTCCAGCACTGAGGGCATGCAGCCTGTGTGTGACACCAAGCTAGTCCATGCCAGGGTCCTCTCCTGGAAGTGACATGGGGACACAGGGCTCTGGCAGTGCCCTCCTAACTCCCTGCTTCACCACTGTCTCCTCTTCCCATCACCCAGCAGAGAAATGAGAACACTCATCACAGCAAAACCCCAAACCCCATCAGCTCAGGGTTTTCCTGGGACATGTGATAATCACAGTACTAACAGGAACCTTGATGCCTGTTACTCCACATGGGCAATACACCAGGTCTTCCCAGAAGTACTATTTAGGTTTAAATGGTACATAAAATAATCTTATGTATCCTTACCTATAAAAGGATAGCAGATATCACTAATAAAAATCATTACATTTGCTCACACAGCTAATTTGGGATGGGTGGGATACTGACTGATTAATAAAATATTGAATAAAATATTTAATCTACTTTTTCTTCTTTCAAAAATAGGGAACACTGAAAAATCTGCTATTGTCTGCTGCAATGACAGAACATCTTCTGGCCATTAGAGACTCCACCTGAAGAGAAAATATTTTCTTGATTTGTATTTTGTGGGATTATACTAATCTGGAACCATCTGCCCAAGTCACTGGCTATTAGGCCACAATTATTTTTCTTAAGAAATCTGATTCCTATTTTAAAATATTATNAGAAATCTGATTCCTATTTTGAAATATTATAATTTTTTATTATTTTAAATATTATTAAATATGTAAAAGAATGACATTGTTACTTCAAGTGAATTCCAGTTTCAATTCACAATAAGAAAGCAAGCAAGAAAACCCCTCAAGACGTGTCTTACATACTTTTATTTCACTTTCACATAAATGGGAAAACAAAATCTCATAACCAAGCAACGTGAATAATTTCAGCTCGAAGCCTGTAACATTTTCATACAATACTGGGCAACCAGTGAGTTAAGACTAGATTTTTTTTTATTTTTTTATTTGCTGACTTGAAACACCATGTTCTAAACCAATCTATCACTGGCTGTCAGGACTTTGAAGAGCAGTAATGCAAAGCTAACAACATTTTACCAGCCAACAAAACCTTAAGTGGAAATTAAAGCACAAGAGAAGTGTGACTCTTCTGTGCTGCTACAGTCTCTCCCATATGATGAAAATTCTATATTTTAGTTTTACAGCTAGCTCAATAAACAGTAATGTAGTTAAAGTGTAACCAAGGTTAAATGTTGCTGTCAGTGGGCCAACAGAGGAGCTAACAGAGTCTTCAAATGAGAGGGGCTGCTTGTTCTCCACGTGTTTGCTGTCTGCTGGCTAGGCACTAAGCTTTCATATTCATAGCAGTATAAAAAGCAAACAAAACAAAACAAAACAAAAGAAAAAAAACCCCAAACCCAAACCCTGCAGACTATTAAAGTGTCATTTTTAGTACTAGGAGTCCATAAATCATGGTCATGTCCTCACCTCCAGGTTCTATCAGCACTTCCAATCAGCTCCAGTGGTTACTGGCTCAGCTTTTATAACACACAAGGAGACACCCTCCCCCCCCATCCCCTCTCTTACTTCTGCTGCAGAGAAGATCTTCAATGAGGATTTCTTGTGGGACAAAATCCAGGTATCATCTGACACTCCTACTAGCAGCACCTTCCTCAGCAGCTTGGCTGCCCCTTGGTATTGCGGATGGGGAGCTGGAGGTCTGGGGTCAGCCTGGACTTCTCCTTGTCCTGGTCACACAGCTGAGGCCACCAACCTTGGGCTATGAGACACCAGAGCTGGCTCAGGAGTTCTCTATTCAGTCCCAGGGAACAAACTAAGCAATCTGGGTAGGTAAAAGAGAAAGAGGTCTGATTTTGGAGGCCATCAGTCTTCCAAGCTGCACTGGTTTCACATAACCCTCGTTTAGTCTCATTGAGTAAAACAAAGAGTTCAAAAAGTTCCTGGTCTAAAGTGCAGGAGAGCAAGTGGGTGTTGTAGCAGGCATACAAATAGCAAGATGTTACCAGAATACATCTTTTTTTTTAAAAAAGGGAAAATTAGCAAAGCCTTCAGGAAAAATGAGATTCCAGGTCAGGAACAGCCCCTCCACTTCCACATGCAAAGATGCAGCTCCACATCCTGGTGGACACACACACATGCTGGAGGGATTTGGCATCCAAAGATTTTGTGCTGGAAAAAAAGGATGGAAAGACAAACTGTTTTTGATGGCACCTGCTGGCTCTCATCTAACACATATAAACTACAATTCAGGGGTTTTAAACATGGTATACTTCACATTTGTATTTCATAGGCTTCATTTGCCTCATTATAAAGTAAATTTAACCTGAAATTCCATATAAACAATATTCTTGAGGAAAATAATAATCAACACCTTGAAATTCCTATTGCTATTGGAAAATATTGCTGCCAAAAGGAGGGAAGAAAAATGTAACAGAGAAGCAAGACCACTATAATACCATTGATATTATAGATCCAAATTCTGTAAAAATTACACAAAGTCCTCCTCCCCTGAAAGATTTAATAGCAAAGCACACCTATATATTAGCAAGGCTTTGCTAAGGCTGCAGAGTATGTTGTGTGTTATTTACTGCTCTCCTACAGCACATTATCATAAGCACTTGCAAAACAACATGTAATTTAAATCAATAGCAAAGTTCTCATTGATATCTTAGAAAACAGCTTACACCTTAATTTACTAAAAGCACTCATCTGCAGCAAGTGTTTCTGTTATTTATTAGAATTAATTAAACCCTTCTGTATTATGTTAAAAAGTATATCCTGCAAATCCTTGAGGGCCTGCTATCATGACAGCAATCAGAAGAGACAACCAGCACAAGAAGCACATCTCAGAAAAGGATGTGAGACTGCAAGGGGAAAAGGAGATCTTGCTAAGCAGCAAAGCCAAGGACTGCAGTGGCACTACAGCAGCCATTTAATAGATTGGCTGAAAGAGTGACAGGGACCAGGGCAGAACAGACAGGCAGCACAAGGGCAAAGTCAAGGACTAGAAGATGCAAGGCCAGAACACAATACTCTGGAAGAACATGGCAGAGCTGTAGCAATGAAGCAAATAACACTGAGCAGCAAAGAGCTACTGCTTGGATGTCTTAATTTGCAAAGGCAATGCTCAATCACGCTCCTAACTGGGTGTTTGGCTGTGTTCATCAGGGCCCTTGATTGCCAAGGAGGCTGGCTGCAGGGAGCACTTGGGCTGATGCTCCAGGAAGAGCTTCAAAGTACTCAGATACCTGGCTGGAGATCAGGATACAGCTTCCACACAGCCCATTTTAGCCAAGATAAATAATATAAACCAGTTAACAATCTGTTGTGTTAAAACATTCTTAGCATGAAAGGAGTATTAGCTTCATAATATTTGGTTTTCAAATAGTAAACATTCTTCTTGATTTAGTAACTTATTTAAATGTGTTCTCATCCATTATAGGTACCAAAAAGGAAAAAACCAAGAAAACTGCTGTGGTATGACTGTTCAGATTTATTCAATGAATCAGAAAATATTGCTGTCCAATTCCTAAATGTTTTGTAGAAAAATCTTTGCTGGAATTGAGGAAAGCAGAAAGCACATGCTGCTGCTGCTGCTGTGCCTCTGAAAAGCGAGCAAAATGCAGGATAATAGCAATTCACCTCTTTGCTTGTCATTTTCAGCTGAATTTCACAAAAACAACGTCTGTAGCACTGTGCTGTCAGTCCCCTCATGACGTTCATGCCTTACTGAGTGATTTCAACCCCAGCTGAGTGGCAGAGATCTCAATGGTAGTGAGTCTGTGACAATAAATAAGGAAGGATGTAACACAACATCAGATAAACCATTAGACATGGAGGGATCCAATAAGGCCTTAGGAAGAGGGACTTCCAGATTCACCTGTATGGGGCATAATTCAGTGTCTCCTTCACAGGTATCCTGAGGTGTCATCCTGTCAGCTCACAGCTAGCAGGTACATCCCCACTGATGGCTGGTCTGCTGTATATTTTGCAGCACTGTAGTGCCAGAGAGCAGGCAGATAAATCCCCCAGTCCTCTTGCCTTTCAGAGATGCTCCTCCAGAAGATCATGCTTGGTTTTTGCTCTCAAACTGGGCAGCCTGTCAATCTTTGCTGCCAGCCGCACTAAGTGCCGATAATCAGCCTGTTTTGTGAGCAGCATATAATTAAACTTATCTCATTTGGATTGAGATACTCAGGCTGCTGAACAAAAGGTCTCCTCTTATTCCTCTTTGTTTGTTTTCTATGTTGCCATCACCCAGAAAAGGCATTAAAAGCATCGAAGCCAGTAGAGTCCATAGCTATGAAACAAGAAAAGTCTGTAAGAAGAGGCAACAATAACATATATTACATAGTACAGAAAAAGCTTGATATAGAAAAAGCACACCAGTGTTGTGCTCATAGTCTGCTCATCAAGATGTTAGCAGTATCATTGTTCAACAGGAGACTTGCCTCTGGAACTAAAATAAAAAACATTATTTAATGTTTGTGTTACAGTGCAGATCAGTCAAGTTTAGGAAACTCTGGCTTGCTACTTTTCAGTCCTAAGAGTTGGAGCTACTTTATATCATTAACTGGTTCTTCCCCCATCTTTTCCCCCACTTCTGGCCTCAAGGGATTGGAATTGGCATCTCTCAGCTTTTTTTAATGTATTAAGTATATTTTAGATTTTTAATTGCAGCAAAGGCTGTTGACCCAGAAATCCTGCCAGACTTTAACAGAGTACATTAAAAGACACTTTACTGCCCCAACTTCCTAAACCACTGCAAATAACATAAAATAAACCCCCAGGCTCTTGCCAGCTGATGCTCTCAGGCAGCAGTTACCTCCCCATAACTGCACACTGGTTTTGCTGTGCCTGGGGATGAACCCCATTGTGCTGGGATTAGCTGCCACATGACCATCTCCCCAACCACAATAATCATGCTGTAGCCTCCTATTCACAGCAGCTGGGGCACAGGCAGGAGCAATAAAGGTCAGGCTCAGCGTGCTCTTTCCCAATTATTCTCCAGCCTGGCTGAGCAGCAGCAGCAAACAGGAGCAGACACACTCGTGGTTCGGCTCTAACGTGCTTCTAAAGAGTAAAAGCAACTTACTTGGCTTCTGTAGAGCATCTTTTGGTTTAATTATGGCTATTTTGAAGAGTTTGGATGATTTTTTTCAAGGTATTTTCTCGAGGTTCATCCAGGTTATTAAACCAGTCAACATGTGACAGACAGGCCACCAAGAAGGCAGCTGAACCCCAAGGCTGAACTTTGAAACCCAAGAGGTGGGAAATACTAATCCTGGAGCAAGCAGAAATGTTTTTCCTCGGGTTTCGGGGGCCTGAGTAATCAATCAGTGCAAAGGACTCCTTCCACCACTAATGCATTTTTGCTGGGAATAATAAATGTAAGGAAAATGGAGTTTTTAACCTCTTCTCCAGAGATCCACTGCTTTTCAGAATCACTTGACTGCAGTGATGGTGAGGAAGAAGAAATACTTGTATATGGAGAAGATTTGGAGCTTAATCCTTTTGATGGCTTGCCTTACTCTTCCCGTTACTACAAGCTTATGAAAGAAAGAGAAGAACTTCCACTGTGGAAAGAGAAACATATTTTCATGGGAAGTTTGCTTCATAATCAAACTGTGATCGTGGCAGGCGATGCCAAGACTGGCAAGAGCTCCCAGGTCAGTGCAACATTCTTGGGTGGGGCTTTGTTATTTTTAGGACATTTAATGATGGATAATTTTTAGAGTGACTTATTATTCTACTAATGCTGCATATTTTTAAAACTGAAGTAATTTTTTACAATCAATTTATTATTCACTGCTGTCGCCTTTATTTATATTAGGCATATTAATATCCAGATTTATATTATACTAGTACCTGGCTTCAGTTAGCTGTGGGCAGTTTCCAAGCCAAATGCTGTGTGTTATTGCAATATAATAACAACCAGTTCTGCAGAGTTCAGGACTGTGGTTCAGAGCTATAGTGTACACACAGTTGTACTGAGGTGAGTAGTTCTCGGTGTAGATGTACAGCCATCCTCTGTGATCTGAGCTAGAAAGGCCAGAGAGAAAGTGAAATACAAAAAGTGGTAAAAGATTAATGAAGTCAAATGTAGAGTTTTTTTAAAAAAGTATATAAAAACATACTTTTAAATATCTTTCTTCAAATATTCATAACTGACACTTTTTATTTGTCTGTTACCAACCATTCTGACTTAGTTGATGTATTTTGATGTATTAATCTGAGTATGGAAGGATAACACTTTTCAGACTCTCTGACAGTGTCATAAACAACTCATAAAAATCTCAAACCACATCTTTTTGCATACTAAATTTTAAAAATTACACCACAGGCATTAACTAGAAAAACTGTATAAAGTATTCTTGTATCTATCAGTACATATACTGTATTGCATACCAAAGCATCCCACCTCAACTTGAATACTGATCAACTACAAACTTCTAAATCTATCTATTGGTATATATCAGCTAAAATCCTTCCCTACTGCAACTGCAGGTGTATTTCCACTGCTATCACAGAGGCCAACACTACGTATAAAATACTTCAGGACTTATTTTTATTTTCCCAGTAAATAATTCCATCAGTATTTGGCTGGCCAATCTTCTATTCATTGTGAGAATTTTATTGCCTGTTCCTTAATATTGTCATTTTATCCTCTTTTTTGTCCATCATCACATTGAATGCCCAGTGGAAATGGTAAACTCTGCAATGCCTGTGTTGGATTCAATGCATATTCTTGCTTGGAAAGTACATTTTGGTTCAGATTAGTGCTATATCAGAAAGAAATATGATGGGTCTGCAGGCAGGTCATAGGAGAAGGTGAAAAAAAGTTCTCAGGGAATGAAGGATTAAAATCAGTAGGGCTGTTTCTCAGGGGGAAGTAATGGTCCTTCTCTCACTTCAGCCAGGAGCAAATGCTTTTTCCAAGGAAACTCAATTACTTTACAGAACTCATGTTAAAAGACTTCACTGAACCCAAGATCTCAGTTGACTCTAAACAAATATCTACTAGGGCTATCAAATTCTGTTGCAATACCATAAGACAACCTAAACCTGCTACCACAGCACACAGAGGAGAATTTTCAAGCAAGCATAATAAACCAAAACATGGTTGTTTAAGTGTGGGAGCAGGAGAAAGTTTTCCTGCAGGTAAAGCTGGAGGATAACCACTGTTGCAGAGCATCTCACATCAGCCAGAGACTTTGATGCTGGACACTGCTAGAGATCACATATTGAACTACAGAAGTCATACTTCTAATTGAAATTCCTATGCTCCTGTCAAAAGGATACAGACCCAGTAGGTGCCTGGAAAATTTACTGGAGTGCAAATCCTTTACCCCTTGTTATTTGGATGTAACTTGTGCAAAGCAAACCCTGTATAATAATAAACTGCTTCCTGATAAATGCTAGCTTTTTAGATGGTCCTTAAATGAGTTTAACAAGATGTACCACATTGCTCTCTGTTTTTAAAACATTTTTAGAAACATAAATATCTATACAAAAATACATTATATGTGTCTGACACACCCAGTTTCTATATGTTAAGGGATTTGAAACCTAATGCTTTCACTAAAATAATATTTATAATGTGGTTTTACTTTCTTATGACAATAATAGATTAATTTACTACTTCACAGTGTTGATTTTTACTGCAAATATGTTCATTGGAGAGCTACAGCCTAGGTTCCTGGAGTAGGAACATTTTCAGTTAGTTTTTTTTACAGGGTAATTAATCTAAAATTGCATCTATTCACTCCAGCATTTGTCAGCTTGAAATCCTCTTCTTCCTGGGACATGTTACTCATGTCAAGCACCTGAATGTGATGTAGCACAGGCAGGATTACAGCTGAGAAGGCCCTGACAACAACTGCAACAACTCTTAGCTCACTGAGCAGACAGATGCTCACAAATAATACTGCCAGTGTTACCCTCTCCCTGGAGTTTAATTTTGTCCCTTCTGCAACACACTGGAACTAATGGTTTTATAGAAAAAGGTAGATTTAGGTTTAGGGTGGGTATTAGGAAAAAAAAATGTAATTTGAGTGTGTTAGAACACTGGCACAGGTTGCTTAGATTGGTGGTGGAGGCCCCACCCCTGGAGACACTCAAGGTCAGGCTTGATGGGGCTCTGAGCAGCCTGCTCTAGTGAAGATGCCCCTGCTCACTGCAGGAGGTTGGACTTGATGGCCTTTGAAGGTCCCTTCCAACCTAATGCATCCTATGGTTCTATGATTCTAATTCAAACCCAGTTGGGAAAATCCCAGGTACACCTTCCAGCCCACATCACACCAACTCTTGGCTAGTGAAGAGATTCAGGGCCTTGAGATTTCTCAGTTTGTGTCAGGAGCAGCTCATCTGTCAATACTCCAGCAGACAGCAAGCAGCAGGCACTCGGGTTGATGCAGTTCTTACAACCATCTACTTCTTTTGCATTACAGCCTCTGATAAACACGTTAAATACCAAGCACATCTCTCATTTACTTACAGATTCCTCAGTGGTGTGCTGAGTACTGCCTCTCCATGCACTACCAGCACGGCGTGGTGGTGTGCTCCCAGGCGCACCGGCAGACGGCAGTGTGGCTGGCACTGCGTGTGGCTGATGAAATGGATCTCAACCTTGGCCATGAAGTGGGGTATTCTGTCCCATTTGAAAGCTGCTGCACAACAGAAACATTCCTGAGGTTTGTGCACCCGGATTTAACACCTTCAAGCTAATCTGTAGCTTGTAGTTGTTCAGAAATGTGAAAGTTGCCAGTGACAGCACCCCAGTTCACCCCTCTTGTCACTCCACTAACGTGGTCAGGACTCATAACCAAACAACCATGGGGGGAACTTTGCTGTGGTTGCAAAAGATGTTTTGCAAAACAAAGAACCCCAAACCCAGCACTGCTTTATAAAGTTGTGTGTATTTCAAAATGCAGATACTGGAGATTTTGTGATTAGTAAGATGTAAAAAGCTTGAAGGACGTATTCTGAGCTAAACTGGAGCTGAAATTTAAGTGTTAAACTTTACCATCAATGCAAAACTTAATGATTAAGTGCCTCAGAAACCTCCATGTCATTCTAGTTTCTCTGTTTTCTTGTTTTCATTACCATAAGAACATGGAAATCATGTTCTATCACAAATTAAAATGTGAATTTATAAGTAACCACAATTATGGCTAGAAAAGGGTATATTCACCAACAAAAGATAAAGGAGGACTTTTGAGATATGGAAGATTTTAAAATAAGAGATACAGGAGGATTTTGAAGATAAACAATAGATAAGAAATTAAGATTAAGAAATTATAAAATAAGAAATTTTAATATGTATCATTAAATACAGGTAGGTGAAATCAGCAACACAAGAAACCAGATTTTGAAATGAAAAAGTTAGGAGAGCTATTTTCTCTGTTTTTAGATCATAAGTATTTTTTCCCAGCCAGTAATTTCCAGTGGAGAAGAGGATACTCACCAATTTGAAAATCAAGTTCAACTGTTCTTCCTTTCACCTGTTCTTTCTTTTTCATGGAGAACTCTGCAGCACATCCTTCTGCAGCTGCTCCTAATATGAGAGAGATGAATCCTGTCCTATCACTCATTAAAACCTGGTTCGAGAATTCAAAGACCTGCTGAGCAAAAAAAAAAAAAATTAAAAAAAAAAAAAACAAAAACCAATTTTAAAGAAATTTCAGTAGCAGGAATAATAGGGATAAAAGTAGGGAGGGCCTTATGATATGAATTAATCTCTGATCTTGGTTCTGGCATTGCCTCAAGCATGCATGTGCCCCTTCTTTTCCTCATCTGAAAGTATTAGTTCCTAACTCAAGAATTGGTTACAGCATCCAATATGCTTAAATAGTTTGGAAGGTGAAAAGCAATATAAGCTACAATCTTAGGATGGAAGTATTTCACCTTTTGCCTCCAGCATCCTTTCAACCATAGTGCAACTTCATGTCAATGAATTACACTGAGTTTCTAGCCTCTTAAAGAAGGATTTAAACACGTGGTTGAGATTGTAATACTGTCTACAAATTATGCACTCTGTTCCTATCAAATCTTTCTTATTAGAACAGGAGGAACCAAGCTGTCCCCAAGACTCTGGGTTAATTTCTTACACTCAAATCTAAATATTCTAAGAAATTTTGTAGAGTTTTCTGTTTTGATGTTGCAGGTATTGTACAGATGACATGCTACAAAGGGAAATGATGTCTACTCCTCTTCTGAACTTGTATGGTGTGATCATCTTGGATGATGTGCATGAAAGAACTGTTGCAACAGATGTGTTACTTGGCCTTCTTAAAGATGTCTTGGTATCAAGACCTGAACTGAGGCTGGTGATACTCACTGCACCTCATATGTCCAGCAAACTGCAGAATTATTATGGCAACGTCCCTGTCATAAGAGTGGAAAACAAACACCCTGCAGAGGTTGTATACTCCTGCAGCATTCAGAAAGACCCCTTTCTGTCTGCACTAAGGCTGCTCTTTGAGATACACCATACAAAAGAGAAGGGGGACATTGTGATCTTTCTGGCATGTGAACAAGTAAGTTATAAACTGATTCCAGTATTTCTATTTTTTTTAATCAAGAAATAATTTACATCTCTGTTTTATATGACTTATAAAGTATCTTCTTGTCAGTATCTAAGACACCAGGCACTGTCAAGAGTTTGTCATACAAAAAAGTTACAGCATACATAGCACTGTTTGGGGGGTGTGTGTATATCTATATCATCTATATCTCAATCATAACCTAAGACAAGGAGCTATCAGAGTTTCTGTAGGCTTAAAGAAAGGCCATCATCCTTCTGTGTGACACAAGAAGTACCAAAGGTGGCATACAGGAGCAAGGGCCACAGATGCAGGGAGTTAATACACTGCAACCCAGTTGGGCACTGGGAGCATCAGACTTTGTGATTCCCCGTTTTGCTGGTATGGACACATACCCAGTTCACATAAACATCCATTTCATGGGAATGGTTTTACCTTAAGCCTATGCACAATTCTTTTCCATCTGCATTTATGGCTGCAAACTTCCCAACCATTTGTGTACACAACAGCAGGAGGCAAATGTCACTCTGGAGGTGCTACAGATAACCCAGGGATCTGCATGGGCTTGGCTATTCTAGAAGTCTCCCTGAATCCCTAGAGGAAGCAGAGATGCCAGTACTGTCCTTCTCAGAAAAATTTCACAGTACTTTATAGCTTTCAAAGCAATCTCCCATCAAATAAACATTTTCATATTTGAAAACAATAAAAATAACACTAATAATAGTAATAATAATGATAATAATATGCATCATCATAGTAATTTTCTGATTGTCAGCTTTCTACTTTGTATCATTAAATCTGCTTTAGAACAACAAATTTACCTCAGTAACTCCAAAAGATAATGACTTTTCACAGACAAAAATAAATTACCATAAACTAGCCAGGCAGTATTGCTTTTCACACTAAAAAGGGGGATAGATATGTAACATTTTAATAATGCTAATAATCAGTTGTAAACTTTATATACACAACTGATGAATTAATTCTCTGTATTAGTTCTTACCTTTATGACAGGTAATATCAGAGAGAAAACACATACTCTTCCCATTTCAAAGTCCTGGGAATAAAGTTTTCTTTCTGCTTACATTATTTATTTTTTATGAGCAAGTCTGACATAATACTAAAATACTAATTTCTTTCCTGCTGAGATTACTTAGTTTCCTCTCTCACAATGAGCACCACCACGCATTACAACTGGTTACCACACAGTTCACATCCCCTGAGTTCTTGCTAACTGTGATTTAAAGTTCCATCCTGCTAATAGCTCACTCTTCTCTAGCACTCAGCTGTCTTTTAAACTGAACAAAAAAATGAAAAAACTAAGAACATTAGGATTTATGTGTTGTCTTGGTGCCAGCCTTGCTATTAGATCCCACTATCATATCTTTATAAGAATTTTTATGGAATACTTTCAAGCTATAACTACTATGGTGCTCTCAAATAGAAACTCAATCTGTTGTTTTCAATTTTGAAAATGTTTGATAATACAAATGCTTTGGGAAAAAAAACACATCAAAATGCCTTTCCAGCTGAACAACTCTAAGAATGATGTTTTTATACCTTTAAAAAAAACCAAAAATTGTTCACAACACAAAGGTTTTTATATTAAAAAAAAGACTAAAACAACAACCATAAAAACCTTCAATTTCTATTTGACCTCTGAATTAAATTAGTTAGGCTCTCTTAAAGGTGATGTTCCATTAACACATCATAGGGACATTTTATTGACTTTAAGTTTTCATAGTTTATTAATCATTTGGGATGGGGGAGGGAATTCCAGTAAAAGTCTTTACAATAAACATATGTTTTCTTAAACATAATAATTAGGTAAAGCAGGGAGGTTTCTGCATAGTTTTACACACTCTAATTGCACTAAGTGTGTAAGCTCTGCCATTTTAGCCCTCCCAGTGATGGGGTCAGGGGTTGGAGACACAATTTGCTGTCTGTCTGTTCTGTCTCCAGGAGCAGCCATGCATCACTCCTACATGCACAACAAATTCACACCAAACTCTCTGGCACTACATCACTGATGTGGATGCATCCTGCATGTCCTATAGCCATCAAGTTTAGTGCCCATTTAATAATTTCTTAGTCTTGCTACTCACATACCATATTTTTACATATCCTTCTTTCCCTGGAGGTTGGTTTGGGTATGATTAAAGCCAGAGAAGAATATTGAGAAAATTGCAGAAGAAAAAAAGGCATCTCACAAAAAGTCCATTTTTTCCCTGGTCTACAGTTAGTGGATACAGTCAGTAACTTCTCATACATGGTAATTTCCCTTATTGTTCCCATTAACTATTAATCTTGTAATATTTGTGATAGAGCAATTTTGGTGGGCATCTGTTCTCCAGCCAGGGTTAAACCACCACAGTCCTGAATTTTGCTAGAGCTTGATACATAGTTAACATTCAGTTTGGAATAAAACAGTTGCCTTTAATTTAAATTTTGATATTTAGCTTTCATACTCATGAGAAAAAAAAAAGAAAAAAATTAATCTTTCTCCTGATTACAGGAAATTGAGAAAGCTTACCAAATGATCAGACAGGAACAGTCTAATTTAAATCCTGACCTTGGAGAACTCATCCCAGTTCCTTTATACCCCACTAAACAAGACCTAATTCCTAAACCAAATCAAGACAAACAAAAATGCTGCAAAAAATACAGAAGAAAAGTGCTACTCACCACAAGCTCTGGAGAATCTTTGATTTGGATTAAAAATGTAACTTTTGTCATTGACGTCGGTGTTGAAAGAAGAAAGGTCAGTGAGAGAACCAATATGCCAAGAATCGAACTATACATAAGCTTTTGGGTTGGGTTTTTTTCTGGGGGGGGAGGGAGAAATGTGTGGCCAATAGATCAATGCAAACTGTTTCTAAAGAACAAATATTTTTCCATAGAATCTGGCTTATGAAAGAATAGTAATTTAAACATTCAAATTATCAAGTTATTTAAAGAACTTTCGGGACTTACAAATAACTTTATAATCACTGTACTGCCACAAATCATATCACAGAATCCCAGAATCACAGAACATGAGGAGTTGGAAGGGACCTTGAAAGATCATCCAGTCCAACCCCCTGCCTGAGCAGGATCACCTGGATTAGATCACACAGGAACGTGTCCAGATTGGTCTGAATGTCTCCAGAGAAGGAGACTCCACAACCTCTCTGGGCAGCCTGGCCCAGTGATCTGTCACCCTCACAGAGAAATCGTTTTTTCTTATTTTCACATGGAACCTCCTCTGCTCCAGCTTGAACCTGTTGCCCTTTGTTCTATCACTGAGAAGAGCCTGGCTCTGTCCTGCTGATATTGACCCTTAATATATTTATAGACATTAATGAGGTCACCCCTCAGTCTCCTCCAAGCTCCAGAGCCCCAGCTCCCTCAGCCTGTCCTCAGAAGGAA
>VXBZ01011136.1:157491-174556 GCA_013399135.1 Heliornis fulica | reverse complement strand
TATGTCCTTCTGGAACTGAGGGGCCCAAAACTGGACACAATATTCCAGGTAGGGTCTCACCAAGGCAGAGCAAAAGGGCAGAAGGACCTCGACCTACTAACCACCCCCTTCTGATACACCCCAGGATGCTACTGTCCTTCTTGGCCACAAGGGCACACTGCTGGCTCATGGTCATCCTGCTTTCCCCCAGGGTCCTCAGGTCCTTCTCACCTACACTGCTCTCCAAGGGATGCTCACCTAGGGAACTGATCCCTGTGCTCCTTCCAGATACATGTTTCCATCCAAGTGTCCCAAAATGCTGCAATTTATCAAATCAATCCTTGATATTTTCCAGGTCACTCAGGTTTTGTTTTCCACCCCCATCCTTGGAAGGACTACTGCAAATGCATCTCTCTTTCATTTATATAAAACTGATGTCCTAAAGAATGAGTGATTGTATAGAAACAGGTCATTCCATGAATTGGAAAGCTGAATTATTTACAAAAGACATTGTAACTGTCCTCTGTGTTTTGCTAGTCAAAAGGAATACTCCAGTAATGGAAAAAAAACCCAGTATAATACAGTTTCTTTATATAATCCAGAATGGAATCACCAAATTGAAGCTAAGTGTTCCTAAAATTTTGTATTGGGGATCATTAATCCTGATTAACCTTGCAAGTAGTTCAGGAAAAAGCTTGGGAACTACCTCTACTTTTCATTTTTATTGGAAAAAGAAAATGTGTCTAACACAGTCACCGTCAAAGGATCTTGTTTGAGGATTATAAACAATTCTGCCTCAAGTCATGGCAAAAAAAAAGAAATAATAGTCATACTTTAGTGTGTTACAGAACAGCCTCAAACAGTTTTTAATTAGGCCATGCATAACTCGACCTATTTCTGAAATTACAGTTGTCTTGGATGACAAAAATGAATCTCACACAGTAATCTTGAGGCTCAAATTCAGTGCTTCCAGACTTCTGTGAATCAGAAATACAAAGTGATGGAAAGAAATCAGTTTCATCACAGTCCCAATGGCCATCAAATCACCTCTATTGGTTACACAATTTTAACTTGTTAGCTCAATTATTCTGTCTGTAGTTCAGTCTTCTAATATTCATTCCTCAGCAATTCAAATTCACATTCAATCCATATCACTGGAAGTCAGTTGAATGTAGAGGGAACAGAGAAAGTTTTTTGCACAACAAAAGTCTTGTATTTGGGATGCACAATAAATTTACCTGGAGGAAAATAAATTTGTTCTCTGCACAGAAGCTGTTTTATCTTATTAAAACCCTGCTTAAAATAGACAAAGTTGACTCAGGTGATGTGATTAGAAAGTTGCCTTATCCAGAGGTTAAATGCCTTGCCATATACTCCAGAAGCTTATGAACATCATCTGGTAGTCAGAACAGTGAGTGAATCAGACCCTCAGTTTAATCAAAATAAAATACAATTAAAGAAAAAAATAGGGCATTGTACATCTTCCTAATAGTCCTTGTTTCCTGTACTGAATTGACACATTTCAGTATTAAGACAAAAATCTGGATTTATGGAACAAAATGTTATCAGACAATGATGGGATTCTGTCATTGGAAGAAATAAGCAATCTTTTTTTTGATGCTTTTCTCGATGATAGCATAGATATACATTTTGTACTTTAGTAAGGCACATTTCTTCAGAAAAACACATTTTTCTGAGAGCCTAGTTACAGAGTTATTGCAAAACGTGCCTGTCAATTTATCAGTGCTGACTGCTCTCATTTCCAAGCTAGTGAAATAGTGTAGTATAAAAAGAAATGAAACTGTTACACTTTCTGTAAAATGACCTAGACAAAAATTCAATACAGACCATTAATATTTTTGTAGTCTTCACTTTACTTACCTGATGCTTAATATCTTTTTCATTTAAAGGTGTACAATCCTAGAATCAGAGCAGACTCTGTTATAACGCAGCCTATCAGCCAAAGTCAAGCAGAGATGCATAAACAAATTCTGGGCATGTCTTCAACAGGTAGAATTATTAGCTCAAAATTTAAATCCATTAGCTCAAATCATTAATAGAATCAATGGGGCAACATGGAGGAAAAAGACATTTAAGTGGTCATTTTCCTGAAATCTCTTCCAGGAAAACTCTTCTGTTTGTATCCTGAAGAATTTACCTACAAAGAAATGAAACCACATCTACCAGCTAAAATACAGGAATCCAAGCTAACAAGCATGGTTCTCTTCCTGAAGAGGATGGATATTGCTGGCTTAGGACACTGTGACTTTATCAGCAGGCCAGGTAATGGTGATGTACCAATTCTCTATGTTTTATTCTTTTTTATGTTATTTGAAGTTAAATTTTGCCCTCTTGTTTAGAGTGCTGTTTTTTACTGAAGAACTTGTAATAATATCACCTCTACTTTTACCACTAGAACCATTCACAATGTAATAGCTGCACTTAGAAAAATGCTATTGTGTATGAACTGTTTGTTCTGGGAAAGACCATGAAGTGTCTTAATGGAATTGGAATGGAAAGAAGAAGAAGAAAAAAAAAAAGTCAATATACCAAATATCTTCTCGCTCGGGTTTCATATTATTCTCCTGGAACCCACAAAAAAATAAATGTCTCCCATTGTACAAATATCAAACAAAATCTATTTCTTTAATCAAAAGTTTACAACACAAATAAACTACTCTTGTTACCCAGGAGATATATTTGGAGGAAATCAGCTTTCTTATCACCCTCCATCTCTCACCTCAAACTTACGATAAGCTGTTACTTAGGGACAATATTATTTATAAAATAAACATGAATAAACTCTCGATACTAGAGAGGGAATACTCTGCCTTTTGAGGTGAGAGTGTGAACAAAGTGGTTGTGGAGTTTAAAAAAATATTTTTCTTAGTTCATATTTTAGAACTTTTTCTACAGAAGAATATTCTTCTATGGTCTCACCACAAAACTCAAGTACCACTGCAAACTCTGCTGTTGATTTGAAGCCAATTAAAGTGAGGGAAATAGCACTAATTTCCCTGGTTTGCCAATCATTTGGCCTATTTCTAGCCTCTTTTATGATCATTTTCCACTGCAAATAAAAGGATTCTTATATTATCTTCCTTTTCCTCATGCACATACCTGAAATTAGAATGATCACTGGGGTTTTGTGTGTTTTGCTCCATAGTAAATTATTAATAGAGTTGGATTGCCACTGTTGGGTATTGTGATAGATTATAAATGGAATTTTTAAGTAAAATTTATTCTGCTTTTTCTGTGTCTGCCTGTTTGGCAGAAACTTAGTTAAAAATGTGAATAAAACTTTACCAGTCCAAGTGGAAACTAACTCAAGACTGATGAGAATCAGAGTATTTTGGCCTCATGCGTGTCATCTCTGTTGAATCTAGGAAACTATGATGGAAAATTGTTGCTTGGCTTCCACTCAAATTTATTGTATCTTACTTTAAAGAAAAGATTATTCTAAAATATATTAGTGCTTTCACTGGATATGAAGAAAGTTTTTCTTGAACTACAGAATGAATTAGTAAAGTTACATTATGGAAAGCATGCAGTATTTTAGGGTTTAAGGGCACAGTGGAGACAGTTGCTATTGATGGAGAATGAAATACTAGAAGCATTTAAGGATTTCACAGATGTCAGAATTCTAAGTTTTCTCTAAATTTTTGAGAAAATGCAGCTGAAGGAAGCATCTTGCTGACATACAGAAAATTATTAAGACATTTGATGAATGCATCAACTTCACTTGGATGGGCATTAAATATGAAGAAGTTTTTGCTAACTACATCAGAAGTGTGAGGTCAAGGTATCGAAAAGTTTGACAAATTACTGAAACAGTGTGAGGAATGTTAGACAAACTCTGAACAAAGGAAAACATCCCACAAACACTGTAGGGGCTCCACTGAAAGCAGATGACAAAGTCTGCACAATTTCCTGGTCTCCTTCCCATCTTAAGGCCCTCTATAATTAAACATCTGAAACTTTGCTTGAATTGTCTGGTAAAAGCTTTCCTTTACCCTAGGATAGATCATGCACTGGCTTTCCTGGCCCTGGGGTTTTCTTCTTCCCACTTCTGAGCAGGAAAGAGGTTTGTTGCCTGCTAACACTTCAGTTACATCCCCACCACAGGTCTCCAGAGATGACTGTAAAGCTCACACTGTGAGAATAGAGACAATGTGAAACACCCAGCCTGAAATATGTCTGTCTGAAAGAAACAGGAATACTGAAATAAGCAAATTTGTAAGGGGAGTTAGTTATTTTATTAGACCAACTGACAGAACTCAAACCAGATGTCAAGCCTTGAAGCACAGGAAACCTTCTTTTGGGCCCTTCACCCTCCCAAGAGCTTTGGGTGAATGATCTTGGATTGAGAACATCCATTTTCTCCTTCTGTGCTGACAGCCCCAACCTGCCACACACACTTCTTTAGCTGCCACACCAGGGTCTGGCAGCTAAAGAAGCACAACATCCTCCAGCAGAAGTGGAGACACAGCCTAAAGCCACATCACAGAACCCTCAATACCCATCTCCAAATACCTCTGGCACCCAGTTAAAAGCAGCCTTAAAGCTTTTTCATTGCTAGTCTTAAGGTCAGATAGATGTTTGGCCTTTCTGGGCTCTGCTCTGCAGGAACAGGATCAACCAGACTAAAAACAAAGAAGCAAGCAAAAAGGCATGGCAGTATTTCTATATGCTCTCATCTGACCTGAAGTGCTGTTCTGAGCATCAGACACTAAAAACATCAATTGCCTTGCTATCCCCCCAGCACAGTTTGTCCAGGGCTTGATTATTCCATGTCTTTTCATCTCCTCTGAGTAGAGGGACTACAGGCATTGCAGCATCTCCTATGTGCCACACACACCACAGCTTCTCCTACTCACCACTTCTGTCCAGCTCATGTTCTCAAGAGTGCATTGCAAGTGAAGGAGATGGAGACCCTGGGGTTTCTTAACCCAATTTCTCCTAAACAAAATAATGTTTTCCCTGAGATCACAGATGAACTGCTGAAGAAACAACTCAGAAGTACACCAAAATTCATAGCAAGAGTTCAAAGTACTGCAAACAGTCTGCTCCCTGTACGTGAAGTAGAGAACATATAGTAGATAAGAAACAAAAAAAATTACATCAGTAAAACATTTTATTTCTGCTCAACAGCAATGTGCACAAGGTTTTTTTCTGAGGCTCTTTGAGGAAAAATAAAAGCCTGGATTAACTCTGACTCATTACTGCATTATGAAAGCAACAAACATGTCAGGCTTACAGCTGCTGCATTTAATTCACGCTATAATCGAGATGGGCAAATGCAGCAAACTTGTTACCCTTTTTAGAATTCATGAGCCACATGAAAATGTATTTGGCACTGCAGTTCTGAAGTGCATTATTGGAATTCCTGGGCCACTATAATAGGGATGTCTTGAAACTTTTATCTGTTAATCAGTTAGATCCTTACCGTGTTATGTAACGAGACAAAAGAACTCTTTTCCAATAGATTGCAGCAATGGGATGTATTTTGTGTGATTCACTGGAAAATCCTTATTTAAACTATGCAAATCAGTATAAAGATGAAGCCTTGTAACATCTCCCTAAGAAATCAAGGTGAAAGCAGTCTGTAGATTCTGCATTCATACAGAATTACTGTCAAGAATTTTCAGGTTAATATAGTTATTGATGGCCATGGACACCGTGATGTTTCACTGCTATGCTATTATAACCCCACTGAGAATATATTTCTAGAAAATCTAAAATAATAAGTTATCTAACAATTTCCAATTGTGCCAGAAACAAAATTTGTTTGCATATTTTGCATTAGAAAAAGACTGTCAAAGACAGTGTCTCATTTATCCGAAGATTTATTATCTTAAATTTACTTGTTGATTCTTTGATGTTTTAATTTCCTAATGAAAAGCTTTCTGATAGCATAGACAGAAATCAGTGGAAAAGTAGAAAATGAACTGGAAGATGTAAGGACCTGACCCTGAGCAGCAGCACCATAGTTAAGAGACAAGAGGCATCGTCAGGGGGTGTCAGGGCAGTAAGTAGAGCCCAGTGTCCAAGCAGGTGCCACACTGGATGTAACCAGCAGCCTGGAATAGGGAGCTGGTAGCACAAAGAGCACCCCAAAAATGAGAAGGGGTAGCCCAGTCCTGCTAAAGCTGGATAACTCTCATATAATTTACTAGATAGTAATAAATGAAAACAAAGTGATTAAAACATTCTGATGCCATTATAGAATATTTTAATCATATATTTTGAAGTAAATCCTTTGTGCTTCTACTATATGTTGCAAAGTCTGTGCATGCCTTAAGGATGACACAGAGCAGATAGAAAATGGACTTCACAGAACAGTTTCAAGCAGTGAAGGAGCAGCAAAAGGAGGAGTGGAAAAACTGCAGAGTGGGAGTTTGGAGAAGTGATTTTTAATGATCAACTCTAACTACAATTTCAAAATAACAGTTTTTGGTAACATCAGAGCATGACAGACACATAAAAACTCATATCTCTGAAGTTAGAGGGGAAAAGGAGAATCAAGATAAAACCTGCACACAGAAGCTTGTCCTTCCAGAAGGAAAAAAATCTTAATTTGAAGAAAAGTTGGCACTGGATTTCTCCCTATCTTCAGTTTGCTATCCAAGGAGCAATGTTAAAAAACAATAACAGAAAATGCTGTTTCCCAGAATATTCTCCCTACAGTAATTACTTTGGCAGTTCTGCATTCTGAAAGCCTAACAGAAGCTGGAAAAACTTGTGATTTCATAGAAATCCAGGAATGGGTTTGGTTGGAAGGGACCTCAGAGCCCCCCAGTGCCACCCCTGCCATGGGCAGGGACACCCTCCACCAACCCAGGTCCCTCTCCTCCTTCAGATGAAGGCTATTCCTTGTCCTATCAATCTCTGCCCTTGTCACCAGTCCCTCTTCAGCTTTCCTGGACCCCTTTGGGTACTGGAAGGGGCTCTAAGGTTTCCCTGCAGCCTTCTAATCTCCAGGCTGAACAAGCCCAACTCTCTCAGCCTGTCTCCATGAGCAGAGAATAAATAAATGATCATGAAATTGGTATTTCATTCCTATCTCTGATAAGTGAATATTAAAGAATTTTCCCCAAATTTTTGTATCACTTTGTTATGCAACAAGAACAACATTTTTATCACATAGTAAGTCCTTCAGTTTTAGCCATGTAGAGTCTGATATTGTAAAGTTTAAAGGCACAGACACTTTTAGAAACATGACTTACTATGCTCATATCAAAGTTACAAAAAATACTGTGAAAAAAAAAGGATATAAACCAGCCTGAAACCCTCAGAAAAATTATTTCAGATTTCCCAAGACAAGTCCAGAACAACTCAGCCTTAACTAGCCAAAGAACACAGGCAAGGGAAAGAAAATATCAGACAAGGAATTACCTTTTGAACTTTCAGGGGTGTGATGGCTTCTTGTTGAAAGCACAGGATGCTCTTGAGAGCTTCTTTTTAACTTTGCTCCCATGAAAGTAGCAGTCAAGGCACAAACTTGTGGTTTGCTCAATGGCAGCAGCAGTTGGTGTTGGCAAGCAGCCCCCAAAATGATGCCTGCTAGAAACCATTGTAAGATAATGCAGATTTCTGTTATTTAAAGGACAGCTTTCTCTATCTGAACATTTACACTACTTGTTTTATCACTGGTTTTATTTAAATAGGAACCATACCATAAGGAACTCTCACATGAGTATTTGCATCTTAAAAAGGCTTTGGATTGAGTTTGTACCTCAAAATGCAGATCTGTACCTGAAGGGCCTATCCTATATTTTTTTTTAATTTTTTTTTCCTGTTCCTTCACCTGCTTAATTTACCTTCACCACCCTGTCCTTTCTAACACAATAAAAATCAAGGATTTTTTTTAACACAGTAAAATTGGAAGTAATTTGTGCTTATAAATCTCAAGGCAACTAACTCTAAGGCATAAAAATGCAAATTACTGATGCTATCAGGGGATTGAAATTGGCTGCCATACAACCATGTATTTTGTAAGTTCTAGCACAAACTACTTGGTTGACTTCTGGAAATTAGCTTTCCATGATTTCCTAGTAATTACTGTCTGAATGACCATTTTAGTCTCCCTGGATTTTCAATCATTGGTATCTATTTGCTGTCACTGATTCCTATTCTTCATGAGTTGTTACTTTTAATTTCTTTAAAGTTTTTAAGTATTTTCTTCTCAGAGGCTTTAGCTGTTCACCTTTTATATCATTTAACCTCATATGTCTGATAACAAACATTCTCTCTAGACAAACCCCTCACGTTTTACAGGCAGAGATATGAACTCTAATAGTGAAATGAAACAGGTCCACAGTTTCAACAGGAATTTATACCCTCCAGTTGTAATTTATCTGAAAGCTAATACTACATGTTTTAAAAGTGAGTAAAGTCACCATGCTAGCAGATTCACATGCTGGAGGAGTTCTGTAAAAGAGGAATAAACTAATTTTTTTTTTCCTCCAGACATTAGAAACAGAAAAGGGTTTAAAAACAACAAATGTTTGCTTGCCTCACATTTTACTTTTTTCCTTGCTTCATTATAACTAGTTAATTACAGGCCAAAGGCAATAAACTAACAGCTGGCTGCCAACAAAGTAAAAACCTCAATTTGAGATTTTCTTGCAGGAAGGCAGGGTGCCTGAAGTGGGGTGTGATGGCTAAATGTGACCTACCAGCTCCTTACAGGCTTTCTTGTCTTTTAATCTTGGTAATGGAGAGGTAGCCTGGCAAAGATAGGTTCCCCTTCACACTGAATTCAAGCACAAAGTGATTTCTACTCATCTACTAATGAAGACAGAACAAAGACAAACCCTACCTGTATGGGAAGCTGTGGTTGTGTTTTGGTTGGTTGTTTTTCTTTTCCTTTAGAGAGTTTTTGACATTAATATGCAAACTGAGAGCAGCCAGAGGAGTCTGAAAACTTGCCAGTGCAGTCATTAGTTTCCCAGTGCTGGGTATACCTGGCTGGGGATGAAGGCAAGTCCTGTGGTAGTGGATTTTTTGCCACCAACTACAATGGGATTAGAATTTAACTTGTTAGCCATAAAACAGAGAGAAAATATCAAACAGTTCCTTCAGCTGTAATAAGAAAGTTGCTTCTGTGATAGGAGAGCAGTTATGAAATTAAAAGAACTCATAAAAAATACTGACCACTACAGTAACAACTGGAACAGAAATCTACCCTTGAGAAGAGCTGGGAGGAAAGTGCCTTCACACTTCCAGTTTCCAAATTTCCATCACATGCTCTAGCAACTTCTTGCAGGAGAGTGTAGACTAGACAACTTCTACTCAGCTTTCAGGTTCACTCTCTAGCCCTGGAGCTCTAGCCACCATGGCTGCACATAAAGCTCTTCTATGATTCTGTTGCCAAAGGAAACTGTTGAGTTCTCATTTTGAGTAGTGATTTGGTTAATCCCATCCTTTCACTGCACTGTAAGAGTCTGATTCATTACACCATTACTTCAGCAGAACAAAGTGTCACTGAGAAAATACCAAATTTTTCAAAATCTGAAAAGAAAAAAACAGAGTAACAGTACACATTCTTCTGGAATCATCTATCAAAAGCAAAAGCAATCAATAACGGTAAAAGGTCTTGAGTATGCATAAACTGATTGTCTTCCACTGCCTCAGAGGCAGAAAAGCAAGAAAAAAAATAGTGAAAAGGATTAAAAAGGAGAAATTCAGCAGGATACTTAATTAAAGTCTTTGTCCTGTATTCTTTACTGCCATCCAGCCCAAATTCACTTATTTCCTACTATTTCCCCAAATTAGTCTCAGCCTACCTAATTATTCTCCTATATTGACTCATTGTTTTTGCTGCCTCACTGTTCTCATTTCTACCAGTGAAGGTTATAAGGAAGTTATAACTCACAGTAAGGGAAAACTAAACATTTAATTTTGTACATTTAGAAAGTAGAGCCAATTGCTAGGGAGACACTTTACTACATTCCCATTTTTTCTTCTGACATCAAGAGAAACTTAAAAATAATTTTAACAGGCAACCAAGAGAACTCCAAATACCTGCAAGAATGGTCAGACATCCACAACTTCTGTAAATGTTTGTCTTCTGGTTATCATACTCTTTCCTAGAGCTGTTGTGTTAATCCCATCCTTCCCCAAACAAGACCACCCCTCTTTGAAAAGAGCAAACATGCACACAAGAAAATACCCAAAGACAGGCAACAGTGCAAGTTTTTGACAAAGTCTGGGTGCCAAACACTACTTGGCACTCACTGTGTTGTGACTTTTGACAAAAACTACTCTCAGAATAAAGCTCAACAAAGTTATCTGCAGCTCTATCATTGCTAACCCTTATTTTCTTCCTCCAGAACGTTTTCAGCCTTCTGTTCATCTCAGTTCTTTTCTTCTTACCCACTGTTGAGTGACAGAAGCTGACTTCTGTCATTTTCACATAGGAAAATATACCACTGAAATATTATAATGAGAATTTAACTGCTCACTTCTATGTAGCCATTCTCAAGAATTTAAATTATCTTTCCTTTTTATTAGCTCCTGAAAGCCTGATGCAGGCTTTGGAAGATCTCGATTATCTAGCAGCCCTGGATAATGATGGGAACCTTTCTGAATTTGGAATTATTATGTCAGAATTTCCCCTGGATCCACAACTGTCAAAATCAATTCTGGCTTCCTGTGAATTTGAGTGTGTCGATGAAATGCTCACCATTGCAGCCATGGTAACAGGTAGGCATAAATACCATCTTACTGCATAGCTTGTGCCACCTGCCCAAATTCACACAGGCTCTTCCACAGTCTATTCACAAGGGCAACCCAAAGGCAAACTTTTGTTATTCACATCCCTCTTATTTCAAGTAAATGAATATCTTTGTCTGTTTAAGTCTTTAAGCATGCAATGAAACACAAGTAATGAATTCATAAGTAGCACTCCAATTCTGTGCTTCAAATGCCCCATTAACTCCCAACCTTTTGTCAGAAAGCATACACAGAACATCCTTTCAAAATGAGCTTTCTTATCTCATATTCATGTACATTTGTTACAGGCTGAAGCAGCAAATTAAGGGAAGCTCTAATTAGAAACCATATTGAACTGTTGACCTACAAAGACTTGGTGATCTTGTTTCTATACTTTAAATATTTTATACAACTAATACAACCTTAAGTCCATGCCATTCTGTCCTGGTGAATCTCTCCTAAGTGGCACTGTGAGATAAACCAGCTGGCCCCAAACACTGGGCACATGAAGTCTGGAGCAAAACATTTGTATGAGAAGGTTGTTAGGTACAGAACTTCCTCTATTTGTTATAAAAGCTTTCAAACCAATACACCAACCCCAGATATTTTAAGCCTGTTCTGTCTGTGAAAGCTGCTATTGAAATCTTCATGCACCAAAGATGCAGAGAATCAAAGATTTTCAGATAACTGAGAGGGGATGAGTCCAGAAGCTGTTCAAATAGCAAATAAATACAATGACTTCTCAGGATACCACCAGATAGTGCAGGACAAGGCTAGACTCAGATTCTTTCAGGTGTCAACCTCTCTCCACAGCAACCTTCTACCTATATAGCATTATGCTACTGGTTTTACAGCATAACCACAGTGCAGACCAATGCTTGAGAGCTATCTACTGTTCAACAGCCACAGCTTAACCTTGCCTTAGAGAATGGTTTAGCACAGCATCATTGTGCTATGCCCAGAGGGAATATCCTAAGAGATCACATTATTATGAAGTAGTTTTGGCATCACTCTGGGAGAAAGCTGCTCACTGCCTTTTGCATTTAGTACAAATTGACTAAAGAAGAGATTGAAAGATCATCTGTGTAAATAAAACCACAGTGAATGCAAGAGGCTCAGTTTTTCACACTGAAGATTATTAAAGGGAACTGAGAAAGGAAAAAAAAAACAGGTTTATCAGTGGAGTTACCCTTTGTGCATGCACCTACATGTCTTAACCACTGCCTTGATTATTTTGTTTTTTCCAAGCTCCCAACTGTTTCTTACACACACCTCCTGGAACGGAAGAGATTGCGCTTACGTGCTGGCGAAAATTCTCACACCCTGCAGGGGATCACTTCACTCTGATCAATGTCTTCAATGCCTTTAAGGAAGCCAGCACAGACTCTGCCAGCCAATGTAAGTGTACCCCCAGGAGACAAAACCAAGCACACTGTAACCAACTTGGACAAAAACTCACCAAAGGAAAAAAAAATTCATTCATAAACACTTTTGGAATTCTTTCTAGAATTGCTATCCCAAAAGCTCAACAATTCTGCTGGTTTTCTGATAGCTGGCAAGTAAAAGAGAAGTTTAAGGGGGAAAAAAATTGAAAGTAGTAAAGTTTGGACTTAAAGTAAACCTGCTAAAAGCCAGGGGACTGCACAGCAGGCAGAAGCTCTTCACATTTTCCTGTGCTCAAACATTTTCAGGTTCATTTAGTCAGAGTCCAGTACTTTCCTTAAAAACCATGGTTGCTACTCATTCTATTTGAAGTCATTACTTTTTACAGAGCATATAATGGATTTTGAATACTTTTATTGGGAAAACTACAGCTAAAATTCCATAAAAGTAAGTGAGGATATAAAGTATTGCCCATTCACTTTACAAGCAAGACCAAGGGGCCTATGTTGTTCATGTGGTTCTTGTTATCAGAATTTTGGACAGCTCTGACACAGCTACTTGGTCCTTAATGTTTTTAATCTATTTCACCAGTCAAAAGCATTTTACAGAGCAGTATCTGTGGATAGTACCTATCAGTAAGACTTCACTTTAAGCCAAAAATACTGTTTTTTCCTCCACAGACTACAGTAATGAGAAATGGTGTCGTGATTATTTTCTAAGCTGTTCTGCACTGAGGATGGCAGAAATTATCAGAGCGGAACTAGTAGAGATTATGAAGCACATTGAACTCCCCATTTCAAAACCGGACTTTGGATCAAAAGAAAATACACTAAGCATTAAGAAATCTCTCTTATCTGGTTACTTTATGCACGTAAGGAAAAATATTGTGGTTTCATCTTACTGCACTGTTAACTTACATACAATGCTTACAGGGACTTCAGTTAGGTAGTGAAGTTTTTTGATTGCCAGAAAGGATAAAAGACTTTTTTTTTCCAGTATATCAGACAAACACTTCTGTCAATTTCAATCTTCTCTCTGGGGTTCAGTCATCACAGTATAAGTCCACATACCTCGCTGCAAGAGGAAAACTCTCGATACCCCTTTCATTGAAAGAGCTCTTCTACTCATAAATCTCTTGAACTTGGAATATTCTTTCAGACCTCACTTCTTTTCTGAAAATGCTCTTGTGAAAATACACTGTAAGCAGAGAACTGACTGGTTGGATATGTTTAGGTATACATAATATATGGTTTTCTTAATTTCAACCAAATAAGGTACTATAACTGTAATCATAAATGAAAACATGCTTTCCTTCACATCACTATACTCCACCTAAACACAAGAATGACCCCTCCACACTACTTCAAGTGCCCAGTCACACATTGTCTTTTAAAGTCTTAGGATTCTTTGTTTTCATTCAGACCCTTCAAAGCCAAGTTCAGATACTTACTGTGTAAGCTTTTCCTCCAGTTTTGCAAGCAGTTTCCTTTCAAACACAGAGATCAACATTTTCTTTAACCCATTCCATAGTATCCAGTCCCTAGCTACAGAAATTTTGCAGTTGAAAATACCTGAATACAAGTTTAATTCCTGGTTTTAATACAATTGACAAACACTGATCTACACATCTTGAACATTCAGTTAAGTAATGGATAACTCTGAATTTATTTTTTTTTTAGATTGCTCGTGATGTTGATGGCTCAGGTAACTACTTAATGTTAACACACAGACAAGTGGCCCAGCTTCATCCTTTCTCATTATATTATAACACCAGAAAGATCCCTGAGTGGGTTCTGTTCCATGAGTTCAGTATATCAGAAGAGAATTCCATCAGAGTCGTCTCTGAGATATCACCCGATCTGTAAGTTAACAATGATGAAACCATTTCTTCTTTCATACCTCTAGTGCAAAAGTGTAACCTCTAAGTGACAGGCAGGGTAAGGATGTGTGTGTACACTGACAGCAGTGATTGGAGAAGTCAGCTCCAGCCATCTCCTTTTTCTTATCTCTGTCAAAGCAGCAGCTAACTTCTGGTTCTGCTGTGAAATCATTCCAAGCATCAGCGATTCCCTCCCGGTTTAAGGTATATTTAAGCATAAAAGAAAAAGGACAATTTTCATACCTAGTCAAGCAAGAGGAGCTGGCCTTGCTGGAAGGGTGAAGAAATTGTTGTTTTTCACATTTTTTACATTCACTAGAGAATATGCATGGAACAATTTTTTTCTTTGTTGCCAGTATAATTCTGTCACTGTGAGTAGCTTTGCTGGATGTCTTCATTTTCATTCAGAACACTCGCTGTGGTAGAGCTCAGAACTATTAAAAAGGGAAGAACTGCAATCTCACACCCTTACTATTCTTTTCATGCAAAACAAAACATCATTTAAGTTTGCCTTTTGCATTTCCTGAGGTGTGCTGATCTGTTCAGGTATTGAAGTGGGTTTTAATGTTGGCCACTGTGACTGGAAGCAATCCAGACACTGGAAAAGATGCTTTACTAGTAGCAAAAGTTTCTTACAAGGTAAAAGATATAGAAAAACAAAAAAAAGCAAGGAATATTTAACTCAGCAGTGTACTAAATTAATCTAGCTGGAAACTTCTTTGTTCCCTGAGAAGCTATTTTCTGCAAATATTTCCCTCAACATGTTTTATATACCCAACCATCTAAATCACCTTGTATCAACTCTTTATGGATTCAAGAAGAGTTACAACCTCCCTTCTGTAAAATTCTCTTTATGCTAAGAATACATATTTCACTGTTCTACCTTTTCTATTTCCAATGTTTATAAGAAAGCCTTTTTCCTAATTTTATTGACTCAAAAATGTGTTCAAATCCAGAAAAATTACTACTCAATGCAATCTACAGCATTGAGAACTGCACAACAATGACCTGAAGTGCAGACTGAGCACATTAAGCACAGGTCTACTGAAAGCACAAACTGCTACTGCACCTTGCAGAGACTTTTGGGGTTGAGTTGAAAATAATAATAAAAAATAATAATGCTTTTTCTTATTTCCTCACCAGATTCGTGGAGCTGGTACCTCAGTACTATTTTAGCAATCTTCCTCCTAGTGAAAGCAAGGATATTCTGCAGGAAGTGATCAATCACTTGTCACCGGTTTCAAACATGAAGGAGGAACAGAAAACTAACAGTGACAACAAAGAAAATGAAAAATTTCCCCAAACTCCCACTGAACAAAAATGTACCATTCAGTGATTTTAGGCTCAACTATCATATATTGGAAAAATGTAAATAAAAACAGTATACATGCCCATCTTAACCCATGTAATTATTTCAAACTTTTGACATAAATGTATTTAATAGAAGAAATGTATAGAAAATGCACTTTTCTTGACAAAAGGAGTTGCATGCACTGTTCTGTAGCAAAAATATACGATTTAGGCTGGCTTAAAAACATACTGAGTAGATCTTCAAGGTTTCTTGTAACATTGGGGTTTTATTGACTGCTTCATGATGACACCAATGTATAAGAAGATACATTATTTAAAAATATTAAATTTGATGGATATTTTCAGTTGTACCACCCTCCTTGTCTTCTAAGCAAACAGAGGAAGCATTTGAGCTGTAGCAAACCAGTATCTCAGCAGAATTCTTCTGAAAATTCATAGCTCTGCAGGGCTGCTTTATAAAAAAAAAATGGTGTTTACAGGAGAGTTCAGAGTGAGAGATGGTCTTTGAGTTTATCCATAATTACATTAATTCCATCAGCTGGAACCATGATAACAGTCCGTAAAGGTTTCATCGGTACGTCATCAAAGGACCATCTGCCGCCCAAACAGGTGTCACTTTCCTCTTGCACAGAGTAGTTGAACTTGAGAAGGGCTTTCTAAACAGCACAGATAAATGCATTGGGATTACAATTTTAAATTAGTATGAAGATAATACATCATCTAAACAAAGTAAAAACAATAACCTCGTTATGCACACACTTAATGGGAAGTATAATGTGCATTATTTCTTTTCAGTGGTATATACTGCATACAGATTAAACAGTCCCTTTCAATAAGTTTTCCCTTGGATGGATAAGAAAAACATACCTAAAAAACTTCTTAATCTGTCTTGTGTGAGAACTGACCTTATCTAACCTCTTTCTTTTGCAGGAACAGTTAAGATCCAGGCTCCTTTTACATTTGCTATTTACTAACAGTATCTGAAGGCTGTAAATTTAATTTTGGAAGAACCATCACATTAATTGCAAGCCTTTGCTCAAGAAGAAACAATCTGAGCTATGGTGGCCCTAGACCTTTAATCAGTTCCAAGTCTGGTTATAATAAAACTTTTCTTCCACTCCCTCAACAACATTTTAAAGACCAGAATAAAGCTCAGGGAACTGCCAAGTAGAAAAAAGGCATCACTGTGTTTTACTTCACTCTACTTGTCTCCCTCACTGCTTTGAATACTATTTTATGTCAATTTAATCAATGTTTTCTGTGATCTGGGAAAATACACACTCCAATATTAAATTAACACATATAAATTGAAATTAAATATTCTCCCCAATGTTTAAAATTAACTTGTTAAAATACTTAAGACTATCAATTTGAGTTGAAAATTATGGCAATTTATATAAAAGGCTTTAAAAAGCCACTCAAAATAAAGGATATAAATACAAAATAGGCCTTCCAGAGCATAACACCCATGGACACACCAGCATCATGGATGTCTCCCCTGCAGTTTTTCTATACAGAGTTCAAGTTCAGTTGCTAGAGCTGCTGTGGCACAAACATAAAAGAAAATCCCAAACCTCACAGAGGCTAAAACAGTACTCCCTGTAGTTAACAATGAATTCACCCACTTATATTTTTCTTCTTCCTGAGAAATAAAATTACAGCCATATGACAGCCTCTAACAGAGAACGTCATGAGTGATCACACACAGGCCCCTTTGCCATTAACTACATGATACATGTGCAAGTACTTTTTACTGCTGGCACTGCCAGAAATGAAAAATAATGGGTTCTTGACAAA
>VXBZ01011136.1:129156-157399 GCA_013399135.1 Heliornis fulica | reverse complement strand
AAAAAAACCCAACCAAAAACCACCCAATGAAAAAACTCTTTTCAATTTTTAACATACATTCTTAATTTAATTTCCTGCATTTTCCCTCTCTTTATTTGGCCTGGAACCAGCTGAATTGTGTAGCCAGGTTGCCTTGGGAAATAGGAATTAATACACTAACTGCAGTATTTTAGCACTTTTCATTAATATACTTGTCCTGAGTGGAACAGACACAGGAAAGGGAAGCGACAGCTACTTGTTTGGATCTTCCAAAGTTTTTTATTCTGAGCATATTTTGAAGTAACAGGTATCCAGAACGAAAGATCAGCTTTCCACATAATACAAGACAAATGCAGAGCTCTGCATCTGTAAAGTTTCTTGGTGAGACAACCAAGAGAAATGAATTGAACTGCATTACCAAATCTAAACAAAACCTCTTTTCTTTTGACACAGGACTAACTCTGTAAGGGCAAGGAAAGAGATCTGTGTGTTTAAATCCTAACAGGCATTGTGGCTGCTGATGGAATGTCTAACAACAGTGATTTCTCTGCAATTTTTTTGGTTTTTTGAATCTTTATTCTGCCAAGTGCTTAAAGCTGTGACACATGATTAAGTTAGAACACCCTTGCAAGCTACTACCATTTTTTGGAGCTGCCACTCTTAAACACCACTTGTGATGTAAATCATATTAGCGTGAATCTCTCTGACAGATACTCAACCTAACCTACACTTCTTGCAATTCACACTGTCAGACTTCTCTGTCCAGCTGACACAGCAATTTAACAAGTCTTTCACATTTCTTATTACTCAGATTAAAGATGACAACAGCCCTGTTCCCCAAACAAAAGGGATTTCAAACTCTGAAGGCCTGGCATATGCTGCTAAACAAAATATCCAGATTTATTACCATTTCTTCATCCTGAAAATTTGGACATTTCATTCACAGTATTTCAACAAGTCTGACAATTATTACATTCAATTCAATCTCTTCAGCATTGCTAAATGAGTAAAGAAATGAAGTCTGTTAATTCTTTGAGGCCCAGACACTTGCCTCTAGAAAAGTAACACCTGATCTTTCTCATGAAGTTTCCACTTCTTGCAGGTATTTCATTTTTCCATTATCCTCACAGCCCTTGAGGCTCCACCAGGTAGTAACCACAGGCTGCCACAGGCAGTCTGCATCACACCATCTTAGAGTCAGGTTAATTGTGACCTGACACAATATATTAGCAAGTTCATACCAATACAGAAGATTAACAATTTGGAATTACAGCTGGTACACCTCTCCAGGACTCTCTAAATGCAAAAAGTGTTGTGTTCAATTCACAAAAAAATAGGTTGCTTGCTCATCTTCCAATACTACTTCAAAAAAATTTGGATTTAATTAAGAAGACATGTGACCATATTTTTCTAAAAGCCTCCAATGAATTTAAAGTAAAACACCTTTTTGTTTAGATATGTAAAGAAAATAAACATTTTAAATTAAAAGAAACACATATATTACCTCATAAAAGAATTCTTCCTCCGCGTTTGCAAACATTAATTCCTCCTTTTGCTGATTTCTCCCTCCCTTCCTCTTAGAATTGCTCTTTGTGGCTTCTGTAAAGGTCTTGCTGATAAGAAGATAGTAGTGACATTTTCCACAAGGTTTATTTGTTCTCTGTGCCTCAGTTAACTCTTTCCTGAAGATAAATATTTACATATACAATTTAAAATTATGTTTACATACACAATTTAAACCCTAAACAAATGTGTAAGTACACTTTGGAATGTGTTGGTATACAAAGCATATTCATATTGCAGCCTATTAAGGGTGCCTCAGAAAATAAATTTTGTACACATTCCTAGTATTTAACCATACCATTTGCACTTAAAAGACAATAAAAATATTAATTTCTTTCCACCCCTCCCAATATTACTTTTTTTCCCAAAATCCTGTTCATGACAGAGAGTCTGTGAAATTATCCTAACAGCAACTCTCCTGAAAATACATCATGCTATGACTATCATGAGGAACTGTGACTGAAGACCTAGAAAATCCTCGTGCCTACCCTTGTGTTAAACATGTCATCTCTGCAACACTCCAGAACCTTCAAGACAAGGAGTCTGAAATCTAAATTTGAGTTGTGATAAATGCTATACTAGTGGTGAACATCAAAGCTAAGCCTTCAAGCCTCTCATCTCCCTCTAAAAGCCTTTCAGACCAACCCAATCTATATGTTTTCTTTCAAATCAAAGTACTCATTTCTTAAAGGTCTATCTTATTGTTTATATGAGCCATGACAGCAGTAACTTCCCCTGACTTCTAATCTGAACTCACACAAGAGAAAGGAGAAAAAAAAAATTAATCTTTGATTACTGGAGTTTCTTAATCAACATCATTTCCTTGTTCTCAACAGGCACTAAAACAGTGTAACACTGTTTCCTCAGTGGATCCATTTACTTACTGTCACCCAGCTTATGACATAAATGTGTGATTTGGCAGAGATCAACCAGCACCTAACCTGCTTCACCCAATTTACTTGAAACTAATCAAACCCCAGCCTGACCCTCAACTGAAATCTTCAGAGCCAGACATTAACACAGGAGCAGAAACTTCCAAGTTGCTCATTACCAGAATACTATAACAAACATTTTTATCTTTTTACATTTTATTTATAAGCATATATCATGTTCATTTCTAGGAATCTGCAAATATAAACTCCTATGTACACACAGCTATTTTTGCTGAACAACACATATTGTTAAATTATTTCCTCTAGCTTAAAGAGTCTGAAAAGCCTCAGGATATATAAACTATTTTAAAAATAACTAAAGACCTTATATGAGATGAAAACAATTTTATGTTCATGTCTTAATTTTATCTATAGTATCACCTGTCTTAGCATAGTTCTATATACAGAACAAATGTGAAAAATAACATGAAGAAAAAGTACTCAGCATCATGTCAACCCCCCCTCAAACTTACTGAAGTTGCTGGTGCATGGGTAGAGCAATCTGTGGTGGTACATTAATGAATCTTTCACTTAGCAGAAGACCCACAGGCTTCGTACTGTCATTCAGGAGCTTATTTAGTTGTTCCACTACATGTTGCTCACAGCTCTTCTCACACCGACTTAGAATCAGCTCTTTGATTTGTTCAGCACACTGGGTACCCTAGAATCAAATGGTGTATTTTCTTTAGATTACAGAACAATTGTTTACACAAGAAAAACTTGAACGTTAACTTCAGGGACATGCTCTGCAGGCCTTTAGGCAATCTCCTTAAGCAGCCCCTAGAGCACTGTCCAATTTCTCTGAACTTATTTACCAACCCTGAAGCTGAGGGCAAACAAAGATTCTTAACTGACAGAAATGCAGCTTGGAGCTACACCACCAGTACACTCCACAGCAAAACTCAAAAGCTGCAGAAGATGAAAGTGAAAAAACCACAGAGAGGCTGACAGCTCAGTTACCCTGGAACTACTTCTTAGACCTAGCTTTGACTCTCTATTCCACTCTTTGCTTTCTGTTTGAACTTGAGCTAGTTACACAGAACTAGATCCAAAAGACAGCTAAGTGACACACAACTTTTAAGCCTGTAGTCCTGCATGGCTGAGTTAAAAAGCCTGATGCAGCTGTCTAGGCTTTTATTCCAGGCAGAGGAGCAGGACACAGTCTCACTTATTACTGTCCAGATATTAACAAGGAATACCAACCTTCCTTTCTGTTAAGTTCAAGCAGCTTATAAAACCAAAGACATCATCATCATCATCTTCATCATCGTCACTACTGTCTTCTTGGACTTCTGCTTGCTATTTGATGGAAGAAAAAAAAGCAACAACTCATACTGACATTCTCTTTCCACTCTGCAGCAGGATGTTTTCCTTTCCAGAGAATGCTCAGCAGATGACACTGATCTAGGTAATCTGCAACACACACAACCTACAGATTCTGGTTACAGTTACACAAGTGACACATCACTCTGTATTTAGAGCAAGCTATAAGGAGAGCCACTCTATAGAAGGAGGTTATGCATCTTCTACAGCAGGATCTTTACAAAGGTACTAAAATTTCACAGCTCACATATAATAAGCAGCATCTCAGCACAAAGGAATGGCAACACCTTAAGCAAGAGCAATTTTCTACAGTTTCTAACACAGGGAAATAAACCTTAAAAACCATCAAGCAACAGAGATTTGATGGCAAAACAAAAAGTTGAACGAAATTGCAATGAAACACTTGGGGAAAGAACTGGATGTCATGTGGTTGTGATATAACAATCATATTAAACTCGGGCAGAAAAGGGACAGGTCAAAAAGGGAATTTGTAACACCAATATCATGGTACAACAGAACAACATTGCTGTGGGGGCAGACTGGGGTCTGACAGCAATGTGGCCAGGACATCCTGAGCAGTATATACAGTACTGAGCAGCTTCCTTAGCCAGGAGCAACTTAGAAGCCTCTGCAGAGTGCTCCACTGCCACAGCAGAAGCTATTCAGGACTCCTTTCAGGATCTCTCCCTATGCCTAAAGAACCCTGCACAAAAGCAAACTGCATGAGTGATATTTTTGGTCTGTATCTCTGTACATCCTGAGAGCATATAAAAATCCAAAGGTCCTATTTCATATGGAGATGGTAAACTTCTACAAAGCATTTACAGCGTTATTACTCCATTACACCAAAATTCAAGAGAAAAATTGAAGTGCCTTCCATATGTAAACAGAAATCAATCAAAATAATAAACGAAATTCCTTGTTTGGTTCCAAGTAGGCATGGAATTATTTTCAGAGCAGAAAGCAAGAAAGCATAGAATGACAGAGACAGGATCCCCTTCTGAGAGTCTGTTACATTATTTCAACACAAAAAGTATGGGACCTCATTTACAAACATAAATTCTGTCTTACCTTAATAATACTTCCAATATGATTCTGTTGTATTAATAGATCAGTTAATTCAGCAGTGTTTACAGGAGCTTTTAGGAACAACTGGAAAATATGAAACAGGTATTAAGAAGTTTTAGGCCTGATGATGTATCATGAAGCACTTAAGAGAAATTACTGACTTTATTTCCTACTAGGTTGTTACACAACACTCCTCCATTTTTTATTTCCATTTAGTGAGTTTCTTATTTAATTTACTTTGATATAATACTGCAGGGACTAAAAATCAGCTTCTTGAAGCCCATGCTCCTTGACAAGCTCGTATTTCTCTTTCCTGGTATCCTTTTGAGTTTGGTATGATCTGAATGTTTGCTGAGCACAAGTTTGCAACAGAAACAAGCAAAATACGACTGGAAGGTGTTGTGCTGAACAGACACATTACTTGTCTGATTTTTTAAGGGAACTAATTTATGAAAAAAAAAAACAAAACAGAACACAAACTCCAGGAAGATGATTAACACTCAATGAGGTTTTCTGGGCAGCAACTAACACAATGAAGATGGAAAGCTTATATACACTGCATGAGAAGAATCCTACAGCTCATTTGGGAAAGTTCTTGAAACCATGGTTTAGAAGCCACATCTTCACTGTGGCTGTAATTTAATCTTTGTGAGATGAAGTACAGTAAAATCAATACAATGTGAACTGATGACTTTGCATAAATCTTTATACATTATTCCTTAATGGAAATATCAAGCAAGCTAACAAGAAATCAAAGTACCTGTTGAAGTAATTTCTTTATCCCATTATAGTCATTATCTGATATGGAATGTGCTTCAAATTCAATATTCACTTCCTATGAAGAAGTAAAACACAGAATATCAAGCATCACTCTAAAAAAAACCCCCAAACTATAACAAACTTGAAGACAAGTAATGGTCAGCATCAGAAATGGAACATTTCCTTACTTCAGTAATCACAGCAGTTCTTAGTTATCATTTCTTCTGTAATCTTTAGAGAGCATCTGTGAAAGTAACTTTTTAAAACTAACTTACAAATTGTATTGTGAAGAACCCTTTAATGCTTTGTTCCTGCAATCTGGTTCACACAATTATGTTTACTGTAGCCACAAAGACTCTTACACATAGAGAGGCTTGATCCAGGCAGTTAAACTCTTAAAACTGCACAAATGGAGTGTAATGCCTTGGCTAAAAATGAAGATTGCTGCAGACGTTCCAATAATTACATCCAAACCCATAGTTCTGCTGCTTCCTCAAATCCTAATGGAACCATTAACCCCACTCTGGAAGTCTGTTCAGTAGGCACATGATGAGACTTCATCACAGCAAAACAGAATGTGAACTCCCTGCTTCTCCTTCCAGAACAGATGCTGTGCATCCATCTACCATGCATTTTTACTGGTAGTCTACATTAATAATACTGCCAGCCAAGGTTGCTTTGCCTACCTATTCTTCTCTAAACCACTGATCAAGAGCATCCAAATTTACCTTCTCTTGTAAGTGCTGGTTTGGATTCCACTTTCTGAGCAATCTCAGCCACTGAACCATACTTTTGTCACCAATGAAGACACACAGCCCTCTCCTATACTGAGGCCATGCACTTTATTGTTCTTTGTTGTTTATTGTATTGAAGAGCCTTATATGCCAGTTTACAATGTAGAAAACCAGTAAAAACCACCAGGGAGGGGAGAAAAATAATATAGATTGGGTGGCACAGATATTCTTCTATGGTCTTGTAAAGCAAGGAACTTCTACAGAGGTAACACATGATTTTCCCCAGGAAGGCACATTATTTCCTAGAGAAGCTACCTACATAAGCAAACAGATTGACTCTTCAGTGTCTAGAGCATTCACTCCCCTTATCCAGGAACTTTTTGACTGCTTTAAAATTCAAAGAGCTCACAGAATGATTAAGCCTGTAAATTCTGCACACAACAGTTTATGGTGGTTCTGAATAGTGTGCAAATCACAGCCATAAAATTTATAAAAACCACGGGAGCACCAGACAGCCTAACACTGGTCTTGCTTCACAGCTTTTCCACTACCCAAAATAACAGCCTGATGTGAGTTTACAAACCCTCCATCTTTCACCTAGTACAAAAAAAAAAAAAAACAAACAAGGGAAATAAAGACTCATCATATATTATGGTATGCCCTGTCTTGCTACTGGGTGCTTTTTCTCTCTGTTCCAGTCAAAGCAAAGCAAAAGCCCTCAAAGCAGGCTGTTACACACAATACTCTGCTACAATCGACAGAGCAGTGACCAAAGCTCCTTCCCAGCAGCCAGGCCCTGCTTGGCAATCACACTGCTCTTCTCAGGTGGACACAACTACCCCATTCCCCTTTCCATGAAGAAAAATATCTACATAAAAGAAGAGATTTTCCTTTTTCCATGTGAAGTGGTAAGAGGCAAAACTAAAAATGCTGAGAATTACAGAGAAGCAAATGTCCTTAAAGTATATGACAAATATATTTTAATATATTTTATATAAATTTCTAAGTTTGTACAGTTATAAGTGTTCAGTACATTTCTTTAATACTAGCAATGCACACCTTGATGTCTTATACAAGAATTGAGGGGAACTCAAAGTATCTTTATATCAAGTCTTCCAAACTGAAACAGATGTAACAATGATGTAGCACTCCCCAAAGCAGGACTGCTAATTTAACATAAGTGTTACACTGCCAATCTCATCCAGTGCAAACACTACTGCAAATAAAACACAGTTGCACACACCAGTGCAGGACATAGAGGAACCATCCTCAAAACTCCTGTCACTGAAGACACAGATTCCCAGAACGATGGGGACTGGAGGGACCTCTGGAGATCATCCAGTCCAACCCCCTGCCAAAGCTGGGTCACCTACAGCTGGTGCACAAGATCCCACCCAGGCAGGTTGGGGATCTCTCTCTGCAGCCTGTCCCAGGGGTTGGGCACCTCAAAGCCAACAAGTTTTTTCTCATATTGGATGGACCTTCCTGTGATCCAGTTTATGCTGCTGCTGGTCCTGTCACTGGACACCCCGGAGAAAAGCCTGGGCCCCTTCTCCAGACCCCCACCCTTCAGATATTTTTGAGTACTGATCAGATCCTCTCTCAATCTTCGCTTCTCCAGGATAAACTGACCCAGCTCTCTCAGCCTTTCCTCACAGAAGATGCTCAAGGCCCCTCATCATCCTCACATCCCTCACTGGGCTCTCTCCAGGAGTTCCCTGTAGAGCCCACCACTGGGCACCCAACTCCAGCTGTGGCCTCACCAGGGCAGAGAGAGGGGAGGAACAGAACCTCCTTCAACCTGCTGGCCATGCTCCTCTCAATGACCCCAGGTCCCATCAGCCTCTCAGCCATGTGGGCCCACAGTAGGTCATGGAGATCTTGCTGTCCACCAGCACTCCCAGATCCTTCTCCACAGCGCTGCTTCCCAGTGGGTCACCCCTGACCTGTACTAGTGTCCAGGGTTTTTCCTACCTGGGTGCAGGACCCCACACTTGTCCTTGTTGAATCTCATTTGGTTCCTCTCCACTCAATTGTCTAGTCAGTCAAGATCTCACTGAGTGGCAGCACAGGCTCAAGAAACTTCATCCACAAACACAATAAAAACCACTGTCCTACCTATATTAGCCAGGAATGCTGAGCACTTAAAAAAAATTTTAAAAAAATGAGGGATTATTGCCATTAGCTTTACTTTATAGTCAACAATGTAACATCTTGTATCAATTCACAAACACTGAACAGTACACAGAGTACCAGGTGTGCTAGTCCCCAACTTCACAAACATGCTTACACATGCTCCCAGCGAAATTCCAGTGAAGACAACCAAGTTAGCAACATACCTGAAATGCACCAAGTTAAAATCTGTAGATTCTTTTATTTTTTTTTACTTTTTTAGGCCCTATGAAAATAACAAATTGCCTTATCATCCATATTATAAGAGTTCCAAATCAATGTGTATCTCTTTTTTCCACAGAAAGTCTCCTCCCTCAGTGTTGTTTCACAACTAAACAAAGCATTTTCACATATGCCCAGGCACAGAAATAGAGATATTTAAAATTTTATTTCCTTGAGATCTGGTGTTTCTTTCTTCTTTTGTTCTCTCTCTCCCCCTTCTTATAGAAAAAGGAAATTAGAGCGAGCCTTGCGAGTCTAAGTGTTTCTCTTAAGTCTCACACTCAGGCTGCACACATGGGCCTGTACAACTGACTGCAACCTCGGGCATCCCAAAATTTAAAAAAGAATTAAAAAAAAAAACCAAAAAGAGACTCTCAACAAGAGCCAACCGAGCAGACAACATCACCGCTTACACCGCCGGCTACCGACGCCCACAAGGCGCTCCCCAGCCTGGAACACAGCAGCCCAGGGCCCCTCGCTGGGCCCCGGCTCCCCTGCCAACAGCCCCCCCGCCGCCTCACGGCTTCGTGAGCCCGGCTGCTCGCCCCTGTCGCGGCGCGGCCTCTACCAGCTGCAGCGAAGCGAGAGCGGGAAGGCTCTGGCGGAGCGCAGGGGGCGGCCGTGACAGCGGGGACCGGCGGCCCGGGCTGGGCGCAGGCCCCGAGCGCCCCGTGAAGGCCAGGAATAGGCCGCGCTCACCTCATCGACCCTCTCTTCCTCCTCCTCTTCCTCCTCCTCCTCGGAGTCAGAGTCCGAGCCCGACTCCAGCTCCAAGCCGCGCTCTCGCTCCGCGGGCTGCGGCTGGGCACGCCGCTTGGCCGGCGGAGCCATGTCGCCGGGACGCGCAGGCGCTCCGCGGCCGGAAGGAGCGGCCTGTCCGCCGGCCTGGCGCGTAGGTGAGCGTCGGGGCTTAATGCGGCCCGGCCCGCTGCCTGCGGGGCCGGGCTCTGGGGACGGTCGGAGTGGGTGTTTGTGTGTAGGTTTGCGGGTGGTTGGCAGCGCCTCCGCGTGTGGTGAAGGCAGCGCGGTGGTCCCGGGCAGCGGGGGCAACGGGGTATTCCCTGTCCCCGCGGTTCGTTGCGGGGAAGGGCCGGGTTAGGCTGTGGAAGGCGAGAGGCCCGCGGAGGGCGCCCGACACCGGGCTTCCACCCGCCGGGGGCTTCGGGCAACACGTCCTGGGCCGCCCCTCCTCGTCCCTAACAACCACCCAGATTCCTTCTTCATGGAGCTGGTGCCACCTGCTCTAAAACAGTGTTCTGGGAGCGTCACCCGGGCTCTGCCGGGGCCCGAAACGCGCCTGGAAGCGATAGGTGGACGTGTGGGTGCGTGTTAATTGCGGCAGGTCCCTGCCCTGCTGGAGCACTTCGAGGCAAGAAAATAATTGCCCCACACCAGAGCTGACCTTGCGATCCTGCTGCCCTCCCCACCTCTTCTTGGCCTGCTGCTGTTGGACCTGTCGGCTGTGCTGCTGAGAAGAAAAAGCCAAACGGAGGATGAAATGCAGTGCTGGGGTCTAGATACCCTGAGCATCCCTGTGCCATTGCTCAAACTGCTAAAAGCAGAGCTGGAAAAGGGATCGAGTGCTCGCTACTTCTTCAAGAAGCTGCCTATAGATACCTGACAGGAGGTTGGAGAGAGGTGGGCAGTGGTCTCTTCTGCCCAGGAACAGGGGAGAGGAGAAGGAGAATGTCCTCAAGCTGCACCAGGGCAGGTTCAGATGAGATGTCAGAAGAAATTCTTCCCCCAAAGAGCTGTTGGGGTGTGGGACAGGCTGCCCAGGGAGGGGGTGGAGTCCCCACCCCTGGGTGTCTTGAACAGATGGGAGATGAGGTGCTCAGGGAGATGGTTTAGGAGAGGACAGGACTGTTGGACTACATGATCTTAAAGGTCTTTTCCAACCTCATTCTGTGATTTTGTAATTCACAGACTAGTTACAGAGAATTCCAGACAAACAGCAGTGAGGGAGAGTGCAATAAACACAATGTGGATGTGTTTTATAAAAATACCAATCATGAAAGTGTATTGAAAAACTGTGATAGAAGTGTAGAGAAAAGGCCATTACTATTTGTGCTATTTGGTCTGTTTGTGTGTGCTCAATCGAGAAGAGTCGTGGGCATTCACTGTTGCCAGCCAGAAGGCACAGAGCCTGGGACCACAGAATCGCAGAATTGCAGGGATGTAATTTTGGCTTTACAAATAAAACACAAAAAGGTTAGAATTTCCATGTCATTTTCAAGTCTAAAATGCCTGATTTTATTCTTTTTTACTATGTTTTGAGAGCTCTGTCTGCTCTGGGAGCACTTAAATCATGGCCAAAATGTGAATACCGGTACACAGAGAAAGAATTCAGTGTGGAAAAAGATGTATTGGCAGTCCTTTACTGCTGCAGTGAAACTGCCCCTGTGGGGGTGCAGTCTGTGTTTATATATAGTTTATATACAGTTTTCTATTTTTATTTTTGAAATGGTATCAGTGACACAAATTACTAATGCTGCCTTTGGTAAAAATCTATAATGTAGCAGAAAGGTCAGAGTTCCTTGCTGCTCCTCTGGATTGCTCTGTCAAAGAAACTGGTTTATTGTGTTTTGTGATGTAGACACCCAAAATAGCAGTATCTATTCTCAAATTCATTGCTGTTGTTACCTGATGATCTATAGTACATTAATTACATGAATTTGGTGGATTTCTGAATTGTACTTCATGGCAGCCTCAGGGCTAGGTTTTATTCTTCTCTGGTTATTATCCCATCTAATCATAGTAAAAGGATACTGGTAAGAAATGTGTAGTGACAGAAATCCTATCCCAGGGGTTTTTTTTTTTGAGTGTTTTTTTTAAATCATATCTCAATAGTATCTTATAATTCATCTCCATTCATGTTTATGATGGAACAGACAATTCCCTTTGCACTTGGCAATCAAACCTTATTGTGTGACCCACACAGTTGCTAATAATGAGAATAGTATTAGAAAAATTCAATATATTTTGCAGCTCTTGGTGTCACTTAGCAGCAAGAAACAAAAGGACCCATTTATTTCTTTTTACTAGTTGTTCTTAATGTTAAAGATAGTTTGGAATTAGTTTGGGGATGGCTTTTGAGATGAGTGACCCATAGTGTCACTCATGATGAGTTGAGTGACCCACAGAGATGTTCTTTCCATATAGTGTTGTATTAAAAAAATAAATCTGCAAAAGTTTTTGGCTTTTTTTTGTATGAGAGAGTATTGCTCATTTACTGTACTAAAACCAGGGACACATTGTAATCAGCTTTATATTTTAATTGAAAGCAGAAGGATATTGAATTTTACTGTGTGATGCTTTGAATGGAAAGTATTTCCATTATGTCTAAGGATAATATTCTGAATATATAATATGACCTAAAATTACCCTTCCTCTGAATTAAGTAAGGTAGGCTTAAAATTAGGTAATGCAGAAGTAGCACCAGACTGGTTTGTAGCCATGATGTGGTGACAGTCCAGTCACTCTGGTAGTTTGTTATCAGAGCTAATTCCCAGACTTCAGACTAATACAAGATTTTCTTCATCATTGTGTCCCCATGGTCAAGACAGATATGGAGTCTGAAATGATGAAAGATGCTGCATGTCTTAAATGTGCTTGTGTGTGCTCTTCCCTCTTTGGGATCTTGTCTGCCTTCTTTCCTGCCTACATCTTGCCCTGATTCACATCGATATGTTTTGTTACAATACTTTTGGAATTACTCTTTCCAAAAAGTATTATTTCCTTGCATAATACCACTTGGAAGGATTTTTTTTCTCTTACATTGGTGGTTTGATGAATTCATGTTACTAAGTGGTTTATATTCTGGAAATAGAAGGTGTGCTGGGTTACAGTTCACATCATTCTTCTTGGTGCTGTTAGACTTTAAAAGTACTAGTAGAAATGTAAGTGTATCAGAGTATACTGAAGGTAGAGTTATAGTAGAGATAATTAGAGATACCAGTATTAGAACAACAATCTGTGTCAAAAAGAGCTGTGCACCTGTATGTTTTTACACAACTGTTGGATCTGTAAAGTGAAGAGTGTTATGTTAAGGTGACAGAGGGCAGTCCCCCAGCCCTACCTCCTTCAAGACACTAGCAACTGGGTGCTCAGAAGTATTTAGGAGTCCAACTCTTGAAAGCCATGGGTAGGATCTACTCTGGCATTTGCTCTTCAAAATAGGCAAGGATTAAATTTTATGCTCACTGTTGTCTAAAGCTGCCTTTTGCCTTTTCCCTTTTCTTTTTCCATTTTTGTCTAAAGGAGGTTTTGTCTTTGATGAAATGTTGAGAGTAGTCTAAATTTCAAGATGTTCTTGAATCTGTACCTTTGAATATTCACTATTATTAACTTTAAAGAGAATTTGCTAGTATGAAATCTACTAGGAAAGTAACATGTAGTTAAGGAGAATGAGCAGTTAGGGTGCATTTCTGTTTGTTTATTTTGTTTATATTGTTGTAGTTTCTTCCTTTGATGCTTGGTATATTTGCTTAGGTATCCTAACTGGCTTCAAATTCAGCACCAGCTTTTAAGGAACTGAGAACTATCATCTTCCATTTTAATGGAAGGATATATTTTTCTCAGCCTTGCCTTCTTTGATGTATCTATAGTAAACAAATAGTATATTGTGTATTTATATTTAGGTGTATAAATGGGTGTATATGTTGTATATATACATATATTTGGGTTTTTTTTAAATTTTTTAATATTGAAACACTTCCTTGCACATGTTTTTCCTCAGGAAAAAGGTGAAACCCCAAATGCATCAAATTAAATCACCTGATTATGGTGAGCACTGGGTGAGCACTAGCGTGGCAATAAATGGACTGAAAGAAGTTTTTTGTAGACTGGAGGTTGTTTCCCTGTTGAACATGACTGTGTTATGGGGGGTGTTAGTTCTAGAAAATACTCTCCTTTAAAATCTTGGTGACTTTCATTTTAGTTCCTCCCTTAAGCAGTATTATCTGGAGGCAGCCTGGTATTTGTTGGTCTTATCAGGGTGGATGTTCATGCCCAGAGAGTGTCCCTTAACTGCTTACTCATTGTGTAGAGAGCACTGCGACTGTTAGCAACCCAGTTTCTTTAAAGCTGAGCTATTAAAGTCTCTGTTCGGTAGAAAGGGCCTCTAGATCTAATTTAGATAAATCCCTTTATTGTATTTCAGAGTTCTTTTGGAGTTATTTGGTAAACAATGAAGGTTCTGTTGCTGAAGGATCCCAAAGACAAGGATTCAGGACCAGATCCATATGTTAAAGTGAGTAAACTTTTGGAAAAGCAAACAATTGTGTCACTTCTCTATTTAAGAATAATATCAGGCATTCAGTAAGATGGATGAATGTAATTGTTGTAAAAAACCTGCTCAGTTAAAATTGGGAGTGCAAGTCTGAAATTATGCCAAGAAAAAATATGCTAGAAAAATTGCTGTTACTGGAAAAAACATTACAGAGCATTTGTACTGAATTCACTGCTAAAGCTCTCAGCAAAGTACTGGTATTATAACAATTCCATTTTAACCATTATTGATTATGTTCACATGGATAGAATTAAGATTACAAACCATGTTAGTAGTCTTACTGGGAAAGCAGTGTGAAAAATGGGTTACTGCTGTGGTCCTTTCTGCTGTTGCCTTTAGTCAAGTGAGGAACTCTTACTCCTAATAGCAGTTCTACTAACTGTAAAGAACTGCAGAGATGTACAGGTTTATTTACAGGACCAGGTGATTGTTTGTCACTTAAGGACTTCAGAGTTTTGTACTGGTGTCTACTGTAACTACGAGGCCTCTATTCCTCAGCAGTTTGTTTAGTGGTGTGTTGCAATACTAAATAATTAACAAAACCAACCCAGATTCACTAGCAAAAGCAAATAAGATACCTTAGTCAATTCTTTGAAGTAGAAACAAACCCCCTGCTGTTTGAAACCTCTTGCAAGAGCTGTAAACCATTTATTTTTTAATAGGAATTAGGATTATATGGATTTGAAGCAACTTTGATTCCAGTTTTGTCATTTGAATTCATATCTCTTGAAAGCTTATTTGAAAAGGTAAGTTTTAAATTATTTCAGTTCTTATTTTAAGTGGAATTTAGGCTGTGGCTACCAAGATGCTGTATCTCATCTTGACTGATAATGCCCTTTGTGGAGCCTCTTTTTGCATTTGCACAAACACAGTTGAATACAATGCAGTAAAATATATTACAAAATGTGAAGTATATTCCCCATGCTTTTAAAAGCATTAAGTTGGTCAGGTAGATGGTTGATGGACCATAGATAGTCATAGGTGCTGGGGCACTTTGTCACAACCAAAAATTAGAAGACTGTAGAGACAGCTAAGCCAGAGCTCATTTTCTGCTTGTTCCTCAATGTACATATTTAATTTTAAAATGTTGAAAAAGTTTTCCAAGGGAGATTGTCTTTATTGACAATCTCCAGCAGCATTGAGCTTTGTAAGACTCCTGTGTCATGATCTACACTTACAAGTGATCCAAGAATTTTATTTTATTTTTTTAATGATCTTTGAATGCTCTTTAATGATCTTAACTGTTCTTTGAGAGGGCAGGGGGCAAAGAACTGTGTCTGGGTAGTGCACTCTGTGTTACTACTTGGTTCATTTCTCTTGTATGAAGTTGTAAATACCTTGTATGTTTTTCATCCATCCTTCCAGCTCACTGCAGTGACAGGAATTCTTGTCTGCTCCTACAGATTCCCACAGTTAATGCAATCTGTGCAAGTTTTGTTCTGAATTTGAGTAGACATTTCTCTTGTAAATTCTGTGGCTACTGAGAGTGATGAAGTATTTGCCTGTTTCAGACATCTATGGAAGCTGCTCTGTTTGTCACAAGATTATAAAGAAGTGATCAACTATTTTTTTTTAATCTATTGACTATTTTTTTTATTCTCAAATTTACTGTAGCTCTCACATCCAGAATGTTATGGAGGTTTAGTTTTTACCAGTCCAAGAGCACTGGAAGCCATCAAAATTTGTTTAAAAGAGAATAGTAAAAATGAAGGTAAGTGTATATTTGTATTTCTCATTCTTAGTGTTCCAGTATTTAGTGAAGTTTATTTCACACACCAGTAGGTGCTTAGAGTATGCTTCTTCTAAAAAGCACTTTATCTCCTAGTACTTCTGGCATCATAAAGCTAAATTGAGCTTTTAAAGTTGGGCTTTTGCTGTTGTTAAAATCTGAAAGGAAAGAGCTTTTGGTGCAAATTACTAATTAGTGTGACCTCTTTCAGTTGTGGTTAGCTCATGCATAAGGAATATCTGCTGCAGTGCCTGGTTTTGCCTGCTAACTCCTTACTTCCTAAAACTGAGGAGCATGTGGTAAAAACTGGCCGTTGCTACTTCTGTGCTTGTATCACTCATAGGAAGACACAGAAAAAGAGATTCCTCTGCCTTGAGTAGAAAATCTCTCAAGTGAATTAAGCGTTGGCTAAAAAGCAGTGAAGAAATGGTGATACATAAAAGCCAACAGATTAGTGCTAAGAACCTGCAGAGTGCTAAATAGAAATTACCATACCAATGATCTATCAAATCCTTGTAAATTCTCCCAAATTCTTACATTAAGGGGTAACTTCTGCCTTTGAGTTTCATTACTTTAGCTGGATGGGTGCTCGGTGAGTAAGGTTGTGTTCTTGAGCAAGCAGTAAGTTCACAGCTTATTTTAGTGTTTTCAACAGCAGAGGGCTGTATTTTACCATTTTGATCAAAATAATCCATAATTCAGAGTTCATCCAAAGTCTTGATGAGGAATTTTGGGAGCTGTTGAAATATGTATTTTAATAAAATGAATTTTTAGTTCCCATTTGGGCTCATTTCAAAGGTAATAAAACTTTTTTCCTTCTTTTTTCCTCTGTTGTTTTCTTTTTTAACCGTTGTAATTTATTTTTTTTCTCTTCCCCAAGAATATTCAAAAGAACTCAATGCCCTGTGAAGTACTATTTTAAGACAAGATAGTAAAAGATTGACCATATTTATCCTTTACTCACTCAGATTTCAGGCACTGGGATCAGGTAGCTGAATCCAGAAAGTTCAGTCTGTAACACACTTACTGCCTGAAGGAAGAAAACCATTTCCTAGTAATTTTGTTTTGGTCTCTGGTACATTTTATTTCTGAGCTGTAGTTTTAAAATGGAATCAATTTCTGTATTGTGTAAGAAGGAGTAGTGTTACAGGGTATGGTAGTACATGGGTATAGATATTTTTTACCCCATTATTTGTTGTCATAGAAGATGATATTTGGGTTTTACCCCTAAGTCTTCAGTTTCAAACCACCATTTTCTATGTCAAAATCTCCCTTTGTGCTACATGCTGTTTTTTGTTTTTTTTTTCCTATGAGCTTTGCTGCTTTTTAAATTCTGAATGCCAGAAATATAAATGAACATTTGCAAGTTGAATGTGATCTGGTGCAGGGCAAGCAGGCATTAAAAAACCTCTTCAACAAAAGCAGCTCAGAACTGTTTACTCAAACGAGGCTTTTAAAAACATGTTGTAGACTGCTGTTTGCACAACAAAAAAAGTACATTAAAAATTCATTTTGTAAATACAGATTTGATGGAGAATGTAGTCGAGTATTAGTTATTATTATTTAGCTGTATTTGTAGAGTAAACAAAGCCCAAATACTCATTTAGCATTTGTATTTTGTTGCCACGTGGTTCAATTTAATTTAATGTTTTTCAGCCTGGTCAAAATCTCTTAAACAAAGATGGAATACCAAGCCAGCATATGTGGTGGGAAAAGCTACAGCTTCTCTAGGTAAGCTGGGGATTCAAAAAAGAAATCTTAGATAAATTGGTCTTGTGAGTACAGTATTTGTAGTATCAGCTGCTGTTCAAGGGTGCTTAGAAAAAATATGGGTAAGTTTTATAAATGTATAATTGTGGAAACAGGTTATGCTATATAAGTCTCTCTCTTACTTCATCTAAGGATCCAGCTTCCCTTTTTTCATCACTTTATTGAAATGTGATGCTAACTACTTTCAAAAATATGGTCAGAAAAGAAAAAAAAACCCCAACCCTCTGCTCTGAATTTGCATGAGATTTTTTTCATTCACTGTGGAAATAAAATCGGATAAAGGGGATTATGGGATGATTTTCTGAGATCATCCAAAGTATGATACCCTGGCTCTTCATGTTCCTGTGAGGCTTTTGCCTTGCAGAAGTCATCAGTATACATCCTTTCACACACCCACTTCAGCGGGTCAGCTGCTTTGTCTTGGCACTGGTGTTAATCTGACACAATACATATTTTATGTGCATGACAAAAAGGTCTGTGAAAGCCTTTCTTACTGCAGAATTGCACTGTAGCTTCAGCTTCCACTGAAACACGAGGAAAGTGCACTTGAGAATTTTAAAAGGCTTGATGTTTTCCTGCTTCTAGTCTGGAAATACTTGGGATAAGTGCTGGCTGCCTCTGTGAAAAGCATAGTTTTTCAGGCAGACTGGGAGCAAGACTGGGTCACCAACTGGTGACACCTAATGAGCATCTTAAATCAGTCAGGTGGCACATTAGTTTACTACTCAGGAATTCATCTTATCTTACTCTCTTAAATAAGAGCAGAATTATACTCTCAGAGTAAAATTANTTATTATATATAATGAAATAAATTAGTAATATGCAATTGTAATATAAGATTTGTAAAAATGTAAATGATAATGTAAAAAGATTATAAGCAGTGTTATACTCTCAGATTTTCCCAAGAGGATTTCAGCCTTCACTACCAGCGTGGATGGAGGGATAGAGATGGACTTCACTCCCCAGAAAAAAAGCAGCAATGTATTTAATTAATTTAAAAGTTTGATGGTAAATGTGGCAGTGGTTTACCAGAATACTCTGGTAAAGCACCCCTGCTTCAGACAAACTCTCAGCATCACTCCCCTGACAAGTCTTGAGGTTGAGAGAGGGTGCCCTTGCCTTCTCCACTCCTCCTCAGAGGATTTAGGTGCAGTTGGATCCAGTCCCAGACTCAGGCTTGGTCAGTGGTGTAAATCTGTAGGATTACATGAGCTCAGCCAATCCTTTACACCACAGAGCTACAGATTCTCACAGTTCCAGTGTGTTTCTTCCCAATTCACTTACCAAGTGCCTCAACTCCTTAAGGATGCTCCCAGGCTTGAGGAGTAACCATCCCATCACAGGGGAGCTCAGTGGGCTCCTGGGCAGCTCACTCTTCTATACTTCTGTATATCTTGCTGGAATTTTTCCTAGCATGGTGTTGCTGCTTCCAAGTGTGCTGGTTTTTGTGCTTTTCAGATAACTCTTTGTGTGCTTGGATCAGCTGTGAGAGTAAATCTGACCCATTTCAATGTCTGTCTTTGCTACTTTTGGTTACAGTGGAAGAAGTTGGCCTTACTCCACAAGGAGAAAAGTCTGGAAATGCTGAAAAATTAGCTGAATATATTTGCTCAAGTAAGTATCTGAAATATTCTAGTTAAATTAAGCTCCTGCACCTTTAATTGCTTCAGAATTTCCTGTAAATAAGGTGGAGTGAGCACTGAAGCAGAGAAGTACCCACTCCATAACTCTCAAGTACAGAACCTGAGAATTCAGCTCCTGGGAATGTGGGTGACAGCTCTAAAAGATGATAAAAATACTTTGAAACACCAAACAAAACATTAATTTACATTAATTTACATGAAATCTTAGACTCTAATTGATCAGTAATGCTGTAGGAACCAATAGACAAAGTTGTGGGGTTCTTTTTTTTACTCCAATTATTGGAAATTGCTGCTTAATTATCGGATTTGATGATTGTGACTAGATGTGCTGTCTCTCTGTGAACTTGGTGTGACCTGAGTTGCCTTGCTTCAAACCAGCTGATGTTCTGTTTGATGCCTTGGCCAATGGATCTGCAGAGGGGTGGGGGGTTGGGTAGGACTGTTGGTCTGTTGGAGGGTGGGGTGGCTCAGCAGAGCAGTCTGGGGACAGCACCCAGGCAGCACCACAGAGAGGCTGGTGGAAAAGGACCCAGGGGTTGTTGGTTGACAACTGGCTGAAGATGAGCCAGGAGTGTGCCCAGGTGGCCAACAGCACCCTGGCTTGTACAATAAATATATAATATCTAATAAATTCTGAAAATTCAAGTGGAATTTTCAACACAGAAATACTGTAAGTGAAGGATAAGCCCCACCTACCCTTGTTTTGAAACATGGACAGGTTTTAGCTGATTTTTCAGTGCTAGGAAATCTACTTCTGGTAATGAAGTAATGTTTTCCAGTTTGCAGAGGGGTTTTTTGAGAAGAAAGACAAGAATAACACCCATGTGTCTTTTGTTGAATGAATATGAAAAAAACCCAAGGATCAGGGTAGTACTGTGGAGAAATTCCTTGCTGGTGGGGCTGTGACTGGACAGCTACTGCACCATAACCTCTTAGTTTAATTAGCACAGCACTGCAACACTCTGATTATCCCTGTGGGAATGACAGCCTCTGAGTAGCCTTCAGTTTTGATAACCAACAGGTGGATTTCCATCACTGGATGCTGGTTGATACATGTAATCACCCTCAGAGACTTCCTGGCTGGTGCATATTTCAGTTTATCAGGTGGTTTAGAACGTCCTCTGAAGTACAGTTTAAATCACATCATGTTCCCTGTTACACAGATATTTATTTTTATGCAGAGAATGATAAGAAAATGAATAGCTCTAAATTTTGTATGCCATTAGAATTTATTGTTGGAATAAATTTAAACTAGGACAGTGGTGAAGCTGCAGCTCCAGTTCTGTGTTTGGTTACAGGCTCCTTGCCCAAAGACACTGAGGTGTGGGACATGTTCAGGGAAGGTCTGGAGCACAAGTCTGATGGGGAGCTGCTCAGGGGATGGAGGCTGTTGAGCCTGCAGAGAAGGAGACTGAGGGGAGACCTGATGGCTCTCTACACCTGCCTGGAAGGAGGGTTGGTCTCTTCTCCCAAGGAACAAGTGATAGGACAAGAAGCAGCAGCCTCAAGTAGCACCAGGGGAGGTTTAGATTGGACATGAGGGAAAACATCTCCACCCACAGTGTTGCCAAGCACTGGAACAGGCTGCCCAGGGAGTGATGGAGTCCCCATCCCAGGGGAGGGTTAAAAGCTGTGTAGATGTGGTGCTCAGGGACATGGGTGAGTGGTGGGCTTGGCAGTGCTGGTCTGATGGTTGGGCTTGGTCATTGTAAGTCTTTTTTCCAACCTAAATGATTCTGCAGTTCTGAAAGCTGAAGCAATGACATTTCTTCTGTTATTCACCTTCTGTGCTTTGGTACCCACCTCAACTGAGGTTCTTGGGCAAAGGATGGACCTTACTCCTTGACCAGCAGCTTTGCTCTCTTCTCCAGGCAGGAGTTTTTAGTTTTATCACCTTTGGATTGGTTACACAAGTAGGGGTTACCATGAGGTCCAATGCTGCTGGGATTGTTCCAGCCCACCAAGGAATTGTCTGTGCTTTGTAAGCACAAATCAAAGAGGATTAGAGTCTCTTTACAGATACCACATTGACATTTCAATTAGGTGACAGGAGTTGTAGGAGGATTAATGCTGAATTACTTACATTTTATCTTTTTACTTTAAAAATCTCTTCTACATTCTGTCCCAAGTTCATTCTTCCTCCCTGTAATTTATTAGAAACAAATCTATGGCTTCTAATAAAATAAAAATGTCTTCTAATAAAATAAAACTTTCTTCAGTGTGCATTTGGAACAGTCAGGTATGTCTGTGTTGACTCTTGCTAGGGTCTTTCCATGTGATTTTTATTATTTTGTCCTTTTTTTCCTTGCAGCATCTCTGATGCTTACTGTTAGAAACCAAGAATCCACTTCCAGCAATTAAAAACCACACAGTTATTTTACTAGCAGTCAACTCTGAAACATGAGGATTAACATATTGTCCAGTTCTGGAGTCCCCAACACAGGAGGGACATGGAGCTGTTGGGACAGGAGGCATGAAGATGATCCAAGGGCTGGAGCATCTCTCCTGTGGAGACAGGCTGGGAGCGTTGGGGCTGTTCAGCCTGGAGAAGAGGAGGCTCTGGGGGGATCTTAGATCCCCTTTCAGTCCCTGAAGGGGCTACAGGAAAGCTGGGGAGGGACTTTTGAGAAGGGCCTGGAGTGACAGGATGAGTGGGAATGGTTTTAAATTGCCAGGGGGTAGATTGAGATTGAATCTGAGGAAGAAATTCTTCCCTGTGAGGGTGCTGAGGCCCTGGCACAGGGTGCCCAGGGCAGTGGTGGCTGCCCCCTCCCTGGAGGTGTTCAAGGCCAGGTTGGACGGGGCCTTGAGCAGCCTGGTCTGGTGAAGGTGTCCCTGCCCATGGAAGGGGGTTGGAGCTTGGTGACCTTTGGGGTCCCCTCCAGCACAAACCAGTCTGTGGTGCCATGAACATACTGGAATTAGTAATAGAATAACAAGTTGATGAGCTCTCAGTCATGTTGAAAGGCGAATGCAGGGTTGTGTGCAGCTCTGTGGAGTTTCATCTCCAGTTTTCTCAGGATTTGCTGTTTATAGGAAAGGCAAACTGGTCAAAAAACCTCTGCTAACAATTAAATTCCACTAGTTCAATTCTTCATGCTCTTTACCTTCTGTGAAGTGTTGATGTTCACTTCCATTAGATAAAATCTAGTGGTGAAATCTTTCCAAAACCATTAGTTCAGTCCCCAAACCAGCAGGTTGTTGAGCATCTCATCCAGACAACACTGTTGGCTTCTTCCCAAGCCCAGTGTCACCTGGGATGAGGTGACATCTGTCCATGGCTGCAGTCCCTGTCTCTGGTACCGCTGGGGCAGGGGGACAGGGTGGCCATGTGAGTGGAGGTGTCACCCAGGAGGTGGGGACACAGTTACTCTTACCTGGTGGTAGTTCTAAAGCAGAATTTGTTTGCTCCTCTGATAATACCACACCAAACCTTTGGAAACTGCACCCCAGCTCTGTCATGTCCTGTTATAAATGTCCATGTATCTCCCAGAAAAGTCCTTCCAGATTCTGGAAGGGGCTTTCACGTGGTGGCAGTGCAGCAGTAATGACAGCTGGAGGTCACTTCCATTTCAAAGGCCAGGAGGAAGTGAGGATATCCACTTCCACCCTAGAAATGGAAGTGGAACCGTTTTTCCTTGGGGAATTAAGGGAATAAGACTTTGGGATAGACTGAAACTGTTCAGTGAAGGGTTTCTGCCCTCTTCTTTGTCTGCCTGAGCATTTTTTAGAGTGAGCTGTTGTGATTGTGTGGGACTACGAGTTCAGATATAAAATTGAGGAAGGTTTTGTTTCTGAGGAGGAGGAGGAGGAGATAACTTGCTCAGTACTTATTTTGTGGAACAGCAAGGGGAATAGAAATGCACTTTATCTTCCAGGAGATCTTTCTAGCCAATGTATTCCTATTCTAGGTCTGGAATATTTTTTAATTTACATGCTAAGCAGCCTGAGTCCTCTGAATGTGGATGTGGTTGTGCTGCAGATGTTGTCTTGGGGCTGTGTGTGTGATGGAGCATGTGGCATTTACCACAGTGCTCCACACCCCATACCTTTAGATTGAGATGCATGTGTCTTTGTTAAAGAGTAAGTGTGACAGAAGCTAATTAAAGTTCTTGTTTGTGTGTTTACAGGAGAGAAACCCAATTCCTCAGCTCTTCTTTTTCCTTGTGGAGCCCTGAAAAGAGAAGTGCTTCCTACAGCACTTAGAGAAAAAGGTTGAACTTCCCTTGGAGCATCATTTTAGTTACTCATTTGTGATAGAAGTTGTATCTGAAGCTTGTGAACCACATTTGATGAAGTAAAACCTGACTTTGCTGTTACACTGGCTAGAAAGTAGGTGATGGGAGTAAAAACTCTGAGGTTGGATTGTTGCCCAGAGCCCTGGGGCTGAGCTGCTGTGGGAGCTGAGGTTGGTTGCCTTCTCCTTGGCCTCCTTCTCCAGGTGATGGGAGGTGACATGGCCACAGAAATGTGGCAGGGTTTGCCATGTTCCAGGGTGCTTTCAGGCCCTCTGATGCTTTCCTGTGCCTTCAACTCCAGAAATACCTACAGATCATTCAGTTTTCTATTTTTTCCTGCATCTTTTTAGCCTAAACTGGTACCTAAGTGCAATTGAGAGGGTTTTAATAAAAAGTGTTTAATTGTGACTCTGTATCCTAATTACAGGTGTACTGCTGGAAAGCCTTACTGTTTACCAAACAGCCCAACATGCTGACCTGCAAGACTCTCTGAGCAGTTATTTCTCACAACAGGTATTGGAGCCTGATGTAATGATTTTTGAGGTGTATGATAACACATATCAGAATATTCTCCTTTTTTCCCAGCTGTCTGTAAATGTTACTTGTGGAGATACAAGAATATTCTGCACAGGCTTCTTGTTTCCTTTCCCTGTTGACTCCCAAGAAAATCCTTTAGCAAGACAGAGAGTGAGCTCCTTGGTGACACCATGTCAGAAATGGATATTTAGCATGGATATTTATTGAACAGCTTTGTTATTAATGTTTATTAGTATCATTGAAATATCACTGGACATCTTTGCTGTGGAATCTAGTAGCAGTCACCTGCCTTACCTAGTTTCAGTGTGGATTCAGTTCCTGGATTATCCAGGCTACAGATGTAGTATTTTCATTTTCAGTGACATGCTTTGAGGTGTATCTGCTAGAATTGTTATTAGTGTTTTTCTTTTCTTAAAACCATCTAGTAAATGTCATTAATTAAGGATCAGTTCAGATACTAATAACTGCTTTTGTTTTTCAAGACTGACTTTCTGAATTTTCCACGTGTGGGAGTGGAGTTAATCCCACACCATGTGCAGGATTAATTTTATTCAAAACACTGGCTTTGCTCCTTACAGAGCCTTGGCCTCCTCCAGCATCTTGCAGCTCCTTTAAATTCTGTGCATTAATGCCCCACTGAGTTACATATTGATTTACAGCTTCTTTCAAGAGCTCCTAAAAGGTTTTGGCGTGGGCAGTGTAACTGATACAGTGTTACTGTATCCAGGGTTCTCAGCTGGGTGTTGCAGCTCTGGACCCCGTGGTGTTTAGTTTACAACAGTTCAAAAGTGAGTCAGTAGTACCTATGCACGTTGTAACTCCCCATCTCTTGTCAGGAACTCCCTGCTTGCTGCAGCAGCATGTGCTGTGAGCCTGCAGCCAGGAGCTTGGGGCCTTCACTCACTCCAGGCAGAGATTTACAGAGTTCTGGGGCTTTTTTTGTTACAACAGAAGTTTGCTGCTGGTGTCTTAGGGCAGGCTTGTTCTGGGGGAGAAAGCCCTTCCAGGGGGCTGCAGTGTCAAGGCAGCACCTCATCTTTGCCAGAGCATCTCAAGATGGNAGTCCAACCCCCCTGCAAGAAGCAGGGACACCCCCAACTAGATCAGATTGCTCAGGGCCTCATCCAACCTGGCCTTGAACGTCTCCAGGGATCCAGGGGCATCCACCACCTCCCTGGGCAACCTGTTCCAGTGCTCCACCACTCTCACAGCAAAGAACTTTTTTCTAATATCCAATCTAAATCTCCCTCCCTCTATTTTAAAACCATCACCCCTTGTCCTGTCACAACAGGCCCTACTGAACAGCCTCTCCCCATCTTTCTTGTAGGCCCCCTTGAGGTCCTGGCAGAGCGCTAGAAGGTCTCCCTGGAGCCTCCTCTTCTCCAGGCTGAACAGCCCCAACTCTCTCAGCCTGTCCCCTCTCTCTCATTCCCTGGTAGAACAGGGTTTGTCAGGCTGTCAGCACTGTGGGAAACCTTCCTGTTGGTGTAGCTGCTGTTCCTCATCGTTTTAAGCCCTTCGTGTCCCTAGAGAGGCAGTTGAAGGACCTGTGTGACCAAGGGTGAGTCATCTGTGCCAACCTCTGGTTGTGTTTCCCCAGGGAATTCCAGCAAGCATCGTGTTCTTCAGCCCATCTGGTGTCAGATTTTGCCTTCAGCACATCGAGAAGCTTTCTGGGGAGTTCATCAGCCGTATCAAGGTATCTTCTCTTTAGGAGCGGTGAAATCGGGGAGTAAGTTTGGGGTGGGTGAGAGCTGGGAAGGCTGTTGCACCCATTTCAAACCTTCTTTTTTGTTTGTGTTTATTTCTCTGAAACCAGGTTATAGCAAGGACATAGATAGCACATACAAGTGGTGTTATCTGTGTGAGAGCCTTTTTTACAAAAGGAAATAGCAGTGGTTTTCACCTGGAATTCTTTTCCCCAAGTCTTACTCAGTCTCCACCGGGTGTAGGATTTATTTCCTCTCAGTGGCTCAGTTACAGGCTGAGGCATATTAAAAGTCCTCTCCCTTTTCCTGTTTTGTGGGACTGAGAGCTGTGAGTGTTTGTGAGATAAATAGTAATCTTTCTGAAGGAGTTTTCGAGACTCTTCAGCCCAAACTGGTCAGTGCAGCTCAGTGCAGCCCCGTGAGCCGACCCACTGACGGTGCCAGCAGAGGGGAAGGGTACGAACACAAGTCCCCAGTTCAGAGCTGTCCTACCCGACTGCACGGTTAGAGCTGTCCAACAATGTCCTTTCAGTTTTCTGCCATCGGCCCAGCCACTGCCGAAGCCATGGAAGCAGCGGGGGTCCCGGTGAGCTGTACCGCCCGCAGTCCCACCCCTCAGGACCTCGCCGCGGGGCTGCAGGAAGCCCTCAGCTTGCAGAGCTGTTTGTCCCAGTGCCTTTGAAGTGGATGTGGAGCTGTGGAAGGGTTTTCCCTCTGACAGACACGTTGTCCTGCAAGAAAGTGATCCTCAGGACTGCAAGACACTCTCCTCCTCGGGGCTGGTGTGAGGAGCTTGTGCCCAGCTAGCCAGGACACTGGGAATTTGTCCAGAGTGTTTTAGAGCATCTGGATGCTCCCTCCTCCCGTGCAGAGGGAGTTCTGTGTGTCCCTGCACAAGAGGTGTGAGAGGCTCTCTCACAGCAGGCTGAATGTGTCACCTCGGGGGTCCCCTCACACACGAGGTACAGATTTCCTGTCAATTTAAAAGATCTTTTCCATGGGCATTGCATAAATCATTTTATATACATAAGTGTTTATATATATATATAATCTATGTGTGTGCATACAAATGCATGGTAAAGAAAAGCCCTAAGAAGATTAAAAAGACNGCACACTGTTAGGTGACTATTGTTTTTTCTCCCCTCCAATACAAGCAAAGTTTAGAGAATTAGTTTTCATGCTGAGAGATAATTTTAAGCTTCTATTTTGTGTCTTAAAAGTCTATAATTAGGTATTTTGATTGTGAGCTTTGTTTTTCAGTTGTTAATTCCAAGTAAGCAAGCAATTATGTGCAGAAATTAACCTATTTATTATATTATATATTGTAGTAGTAAAATTTGTGCATGAGTAAAAAGTTAGTGAAATTACAGGAGGAACAATCTAATAAATCAATAATAGGTTCATTCACTGTGCATCTGAAGAGAAGGAGGGGGAAAAAAGAAGAGTTTTCACTCATTTTGGCCTAAAACATGTTCAGGTTTCCAGGATTCTGACATCAGACCCAGATAACTCTGGTTAGAACCATAGGGCTTTACAATAAAAGCTAAAATATTGACCATATGATGGCAAAAAGTCCTTATTTTGTGGTTAACTTACTTCTATCTACTCTCTGATGAAGTTGGTGGTGCTGTGGAAGATGATCTCCTTCTACATGCACGTTCTTTTGTGTGAGAAAAATCGACTTACAGTGATATATTTCCTGTTGTAAAGCTGCTGTGTCCCTCCTTCTGCTGTCTTGTCTTCCTCCTGCTGTGTTGTGTTCATCTTTCTGCTGTGTCCATCTTTCTACTGTTCTAATACTGGTATGAAAATGACAATTGTCCTTCTCAGTGGGACAGGACAAACGTTGCCCTGTGTGGGGGGAAGAGTGGGCCAGCTCTCACCACCGGATCTCCTCACAGTACAGGGTCTTCAAAATTAGGTTTTCCTTTTATTCCTGTAAGGAAGGAGGATTTATTAACAGAGAACTGAACTGGTTTATGGTTGAGGCTGGTGTTAGAGGTGTCTGGTGTGGCTGTGGTTCATGCTGTAACTGTCAGTGGAAGGAGCACTAATCCCGTTTAGCACTAACGCTGCCGCCGCTTACGCTCGGAAATTCGAGCAGCTTTAAATCATAATACACCAATTATAATCCTCAGGGAAGTCCTCTCTCCAGCAGAGAAATCCTCCTTTGCAGTAAGTTTCCATTAGCTTCATGCTGGGTCTCTGACCTGAATTTCCAGTTGGGTGAGATGCTCACCCCTACAAGCCCAGTTTCCAAGTGCTGCTGTCACTCCGGCTGGCACAGCCGACAACCATCTCGCTTTCGGAGGCAGCTGAATTTCTTGAGATGGAACAAGCTCAGGCAGCTTCTAACTGTGGCAAGAAATTGTTGAACAGTAGAATATGTCATGGCTGCAGGTGACCTGTTGGACACTGGAATCGCTATGGAAACAGGCTGTAGCTGCAGGATGGTGGAGCTGTGCCCCGGGAGAGAAGGAAGAGCAGGATTACACAGGGATTGTTGACTTTACCCGAGTTTAAGATGGTTGAAGTTACACTGCAGAACACTCGTGTTCCACTCAGCTCCAGAAGG
>VXBZ01011136.1:54298-119453 GCA_013399135.1 Heliornis fulica | reverse complement strand
AATGGATTGTCAAAAGGTTTGACACAGACTGACAGTGTAACTGGTTTTTCTGCTACCCACCACACTTCCTCTCTATGCAGGCATCACGTGTTCTCCTAAGAACCAGCCTATTTCAAAGCCCAGGTCCCTGCTGCTCTGCACAGCTGACAGTCTCAAAAGAGAACCCGTGCTGCTCAAGACAAGCAGTGACTCTGGTAATTACAAATGCTCAGCATGGATCTGACCAAAGGACAGCTGACTTGCTGCAGACTAATCACTGGAAACACTGGTTTCCAAAAGGAGCAGTTTGAACTCGATTCTCAGGTCATGAGAGACTGAAAGCTTTGAGATATTGATAAGCATATTGATGCTGTGTTAAGATCAAGCCTTCCTGCTGTATAAGCCTCCCCATGCCCTACAAATATGAAAATAGTAGTACAACAGTACTAAGTCAACAGCATTTTATGAGCAGTTGCTCTCATTACTGTAGTAATACTCAAAACAGCCTCATTTCCTTAATTTTCCCCCTGAAAGTGTACTGCATTTTAGAGGAGCATTCAATTCCACTAACAAGCAAGTTTGGTATTTCGGAGAGCCAGAACAGATTTAGATGATTTGGGAACCCCCAGGCATTTCCAGGGGGAAAAAAAACAACATTCCCATGCAGCCAGAGCACTCTGACCACAGAAACTGTTTTGATCTTGGCAGCAGGACTGACTCTCCCAACTTCTGTGCTCTGCACTTGGAGTTTCCCACTGTCAAAACAGGAGCAGCTTTCTACCACACTGAAGTGAAAGATATTCTTACCACAGACTTCCCTCCAGAGGGGCCAGACACTTCGTCTAACTGAACACAGTTGTCACTTATCACTGCATGCCACTAGCATAAATCACACCCAAGAGAAGTAGCTGCTATCAGCAGAGCTACACACAGGCAATGGCACAGATGACAAATGCATTCCAGTGACTTACCATGGCACTGCAAAGCCAGCTTGATGTACCGTAACGCTCTCCCGTACTTCTGGAGAATCATAGCAGCATCAGACAGGACATAATAAGCCTTTGATGATTTCAGAATGAGCTGGAGTTTCATTTTGTATTGCCATGACCCAGGAATCATTCCCGACTGGCTGGAGTGCTTACCCTTCTGAAACGAGCCCACTGCAACACAACAGAACCTCATTGGTAAAGCTCCTCTCCTGACACGTGCCAGAGGCTGGACACAACTCTGTCAGTGTACAGACAAGGCAGCCTGGCCCCCTGCAGCTCTGCAGTTACACCAGTTTGCCTCCCACTACAGATTCCCATCTGCAGGATGGATCCAGTATCAGAACTTCTCTCCATGTACACCACTGGAACACAGTGAGCAGAGCGAGGCTGAAGCTGAGACTCCAAACAGCCTTTGAAATACAGCTGCTGGGGTCAAGGCTGTTGTAACAGCTGCAGGAGGAGACCAGGAAAGCTACAAGCACAGTTCATCAGGTCCTCCACCAAAACCTTACAGTATGTGCTCTGTTTCTGTATGAAGAGTCTTGAAGGAGAAAGGGTTTAGCTTCCAGCACAGAAAGAACCAGATCATAGAATCATAGAATGATTAGAGTTGGTAGGGACTCCCAGAGGTCATCCAGTCCAACACCCCTGCAAGAAGCAGGGACACCCCCAACTAGATCAGGTTGCTCAGGGCCTCATCCTACCTGGCCTTGAACGTCTCCAGGGATCCAGGGGCATCCACCACCTCTCTGGGCAACCTGTTCCAGTGCTCCACCACTCTCACAGCAAAGAACTTTTTCCTAATCTCCAATCTAAAACTCCCTCCCTCTATTTTGAAACCATCACCCCTTGTCCTGTCACAACAGGCCCTACTGAACAGCCTCTCCCCATCTTTCTTGTAGGCCCCCTTGAGGTCCTGGCAGAGCGCTAGAAGGTCTCCCCGGAGCCTCCTCTTCTCCAGGCTCAACAGCCCCAACTCTCTCAGCCTGTCCTCGTAGGAAAGGTGCTCCAGCCCCTTTATCATCTTTGTGGCCTCCTCTGGACCCTCTCCAACTGGTCCATGTCCTTCTCAGGTTGGGGGTTCCAGAACTGGACACAGTACTCCAGGTGAGGTCTCACGAGATAACCTGGTCCTTCCTGCATGGAAACCCACATGTCCCTCACACTAGTTTGAAGACATCCTCATGTTAAGAAGGTGCCTACTTTAATCCTGCAGCAGTTATGGAACTGGAAGGAAAAGGCCACTGACCTCAGGCACACCACTGGACATGAATCTGCCCTGAAAATAGCTGTGCACAGAGACAAGTCTCTGGCTGCCAGGAAGGCTCACAGCCTGAATTGCACACCCACTATCCTTACTGAGCTCCAGGAGAGCCACACCTCCACAAGGCATCAAGCCACACACAGTAACACCTCCCAGTAGGACACACAAAATGCTCACACGCTGCTGTGTCCACATTCTGTTCACAAGTAGGTCTGACATTCAAGAATTAGGATGACTTATCCTTTCTATATGCATATAAACTGAGAAGCTACATTATCTGCATCACAAGAAACAAACACACATACCAGGGAAGCCAATGTTCCCCCCTTCTATCTGAACTATTTCTTTCCAGGCCGAATTCAATCCCTGGGACCTAGCAAGTAGCACTGCTGCTACCTCAGGGAAGAAGCCCAGCACAGATCCAGAAAAACTTTTTGGGGTTTTGGGGTTTTTTTTTTGTTTTGTTTTTTGAGATGTGTGCAATATTTGCCTCCCACATCCCCCAGGAAACACTTGTTTCCAAACAGAAAGAGTTAACATGCAGATATTCTCCTTGGCAGCTGGCAAGAAGCTGCAATGTGTCATCAGCTCCCAGTTGTGAAAGCAGAAGACAGAGCCTGGCTATAGAGAGCTGAGATCAGCATGTTGCTCTTGATGAGCTGACCAAAGTAGAATTTCTCAGCAGAGCTTGGTAACAATTAGCCTCCCAGTCCACATGAACAGGATTTATGAAAGCTCAACACAACACACTTCTGATGGATGTGTTAAATTCTGTGGTTATGTATGTGACAAAATCCTGGTATCTCCAAATCATTGAGAAGAGACAATGATAAAACTGGAAGGAAAATACAAGAACACTTGGATGAGTAACTCAAAATTGAACTTGCTTATTATTTAGAGATTCTTTTCAGGGAAAGGGAGGAGAACAGAAAAAGAATAAGAATTGAAGAAACAACAGAGATAAGTTCCTTTCTGGGAATGAATGATTATTATTATGGAGCTTCTCACCCTATTTTCAGAAGAGGAGAGACTTTCCTACACCCTTTCAAAGCATTCCAGAGAAAAACAGAGTTTCAGAGTCCAGAAAACTTGAGTTTTCACCATCAGAGTATTTAAGTAAACAAAACACCTTCACCTCCTGCTTCCTTCCACAATTTTAGGCACACAAGGAAAAAACCCAACCCAGTTAACGTCCCACATGCAGTCCAGCAGGAAGCATAAGGTAGGAAAGAACTGCCAGAAGTGAGAGCTTCTTTCACAAGCCTTCTAAGCCAAAAAGAATGAAGACAGCTTTAAGAGCTGCCCAAACAAGTCAGTGTTCCACACACCAAAAATACCACCACCCAAAATACTGAGCAAGTCATCTGCAAGCCACATCTAAACAAGGTCCAGTAACATTTATGCATTTGCTGATAAAAGATGCTTTGATATGGAAAGCACCCAAACAGGCTATTCTTTTCACATTTAAAATGGAACAGACTCTTCTCCAGTTTTTTGTATTCTCCTTTTGCTTAGGCAAAAGGAGCAGTGTAATTAGTGACTTAGAAGTACACTGTTTTGACAAAATAAAGTAGCAGCAGTTTGTGTTGGCACTGCAAAGGCCTTATTTGCACAAGAATATAACTTACTTTTGTCTAAAAATAATGCCATCTGTTTTTCCAGACACTCAGGACCACCACTGGTGGATTCATCCTCGTATTTCAACGGGATTGGTGTGCTGGGGTCGGCTGCAGGAAGGTCACCCTCTTTTTTAACGCTGCTGTCAACCGACTTCAAGCCCTGCAGGAAAACAAAATAATTTCATTCACCTTGAAAAGAGTCCTTAGCAAATACAGACTACATCAAGAACTAGGCACTGGGTGAAACATCATTAGAAACTTGCCTCCAGGACGTAGTTGAGCACCAGCCTGCAGCGCTCCTCGGTGCCGTGGCAGACGGGGAATGCACAGCTAGGCTTCGTTGAGGGGCAGGAGGGAGGGGTAAGAGGAGAACAAACAGTCAGCATACAACACATCCAAATGACTGGCTAGTAGAGGCAAATGAGAGACAGCATTAAGGTAACCCACTGATGGAATATCTGAACTCTCCACTGTGAAGTGTGGAAATATTTCTGTCCTTTATCTCAGTGTCATGTCAGCTTATTCATGTCAGCTACACTCGGTCTCTCCTGGTGCCTCCAAAGATAATGCAAAGAGAAGAGAGGGAATTACTCTATTCCCTTCCAGTAATTACAAAACCACTCTCAGAGGTCTGAGGCAGGCACAGTAAGACAAGCAGATCCAATACTACACAGAAATTGTCTGTAACCTACACCCACTTCATACTTTCTTCACCTCTGAACACCTCAGTGTCTTGGATNTGTCTGTAACCTACACCCACTTCACACTTTCTTCACCTCAGTGTCTTGGAGGGTTTTGGGACTGTGGTATTTTTGTTTCCTTCTTGGACAGAAGTGTGGTGGTGCAGCCCTGGGCCACTCAGGTGTCAGGACAAGTTCCACAGGTCAAAGCTATGTGACAAAACCACATCTGTGACAAGAAGATAAAGAAAGGGGAAATGGAGTACTGCTGCACTTGTACAAGTTGTATTTTCAGCTGATGGACCTTGAAATTAAGATAGAAGAGCTGCTTATTTCTTTTTAGGAAATGTTGCTCTTTGCTACTCAGCACAGATGTTAGAAGGAATGTTTCACCAACATATCTGTGGATAAGTAGTAACTGATGCTCCCAGAAAAAAAAAGAATCCTCAAATATTAAAAACAAATTATAAAACTGATGTATTCACACAAACTCCTGGTCATCTACAGCATCAATACACATCTATAATTAGCAGTATTTTCTGTGGTGCCACCCCAGGTCTAACTTGCCTGTAGCCAGCTCTGCTGAATCATGCCATAAGGATGGCAGGGCAAAAATCTACTAAAAACTTGCTACACTCTACAAACTCAGAGACATAAAATTTCAGGTGAAGCTCATGAAAAGTTTATTTATGTAATATCCTCATGGTCCCATTATCCTGAAGACAAAACTAACCCATAAGTTAATCTGAACAACAAATGTTGCTACATGAACTGAATCTTAAAATAAAAAATTTAAGAAAATATAAAAAAATAAGCTTCACTTACACGTATTCTATGAACAGACTTGTATTTTTCTGGTACTGATAACTCTCCAACAGATTTTATTATGGCCACAGCTTTGTTGTCATCTGGTGGATCTGAACTGTTACTGTAAGAACCATTTTCATCACTGTCTGGCATTTCTTCTTCTTCTTCACTATAGCTTTCATCAGAATTTCCATTTATAGGGAAATCTGTGCTGTCTTCTTTTTTAGGTTCATCCAGCTGAAAAAGCTCTGATAACATGTAGTTTGCTGAGGCAATAACGTATTTATAATACAAGAAAAAGAAAAAAGGGATATGTTTAAGTTAATTTATTTCTTTTGAGAGGCAACATCATCATTTGTCTTTGCATACACACAGTACATCTGAGCACTGAATTTTACCAATATTTAACCAGCAAATGGCTGCAGAAAGTATCTTACCAACTATCTCTACATGCATATGCCCTGTAATCAACCTTGCCCACACTTGGTTTTAACCCCAAGCTTACTAAGTCCTCATCTCAAAATTTGCAAGTGAGACCATAAAGGTGAAAGGCCACCACAGCCCAAGAGTTGCTTTGGTTTTGCTTTTTCCTTAAAAGAAAAATAAATACAGGCAGCTTTTGATCATCTCAATCACTTCTGAGCACAATCCTAACAGACTGCTTGTTTATTTGCATCTTTTGAGGGTTACAGAATCTCTCAAACAGGAGATATGCTGCATTCCAGAGCAGCTTTTTACCTCCTTCACTTTAATTCAGGGAAGAAAGAAAATCTGCCATAAAAACCCAGCAGTTGTCTTAACTGACAGTAAGGAGGTATTTTCCTTTCCTCTTCTCTGAAAACTTGCTGCAGGGAGAAATATGAAGTAATAAAAGGTATGTTCTGGTAGGGTTAAGCATTCAAAGGTCTGCATTTCATTTCCTCCTGCTTCTTCAGTTCATTTATCTACAGGTTTTAATATTATACACTGCCAGAGTTTTGAAATACATCGATGAATGAGGAGATATTAGATACAAGCATTTAAAAGCCATCCTGTAGCAGCAGCAGCATCCACAGTAGTAAAAATACAGAGCATGAAGAAATCAATTCCAACCTCTCTAAACAAGAAGCAACCCCTACTAAAGCTGACAACCCAACAAATAAGAATTTCAAACTGAAACTCAAGAGGTCAAACAGGACACAGACAGCAGATACTGTAGAGGCAATTTTATGTTGCTTTTTATAGACTGAGAGAGCAAGATGAGGAATAGGTACACACACTGTAGGCACACACATATACATGCTTTTTTCCTCTAACTTTAAGAGCAGCAGTACTTACAGGAAAGGTCATTCTGGAACCACAAACACACCTAACAATTAAGCCAGTAAAACAATACAACAGTAACCCTTATGGTAACTGTTAAACCCTTTTTTTTCCTCCCTCCAGCTTTTTTGAGGGCTGAACTCTTGCCCAGGCAGCTCTCACACTCCTACTATGAGGAATTCTGACACTAAGAGATGAGTCAAGACTGCTGGGAAATTCCTATTAGATCCAGGCTGAAACAAACCAACTGGCAGACACAAACATGCCTCAGTGACCTGCTTTGGGACACCCAGCACCCTGGATGGGAATGGACAATTCACACAAAGAGCTTGGGCCCCACCCTACATTTACTGACTCTTATGTACCTACAGGATTGTGCAAACTAAGAGCTTTCAGGCTTGAACTTTTGGCTTTAGGTACCTTACAAAGGGACTGACTGCCAGGAGTCTTGTATTTGTGCTTGACTCAGTGTGATTAGGGCAGTGTGTAAGTACTAGAATATGTTTATGTGATGGAATCTCTTGCCTGGTATTGGGGCTGAGGGGAAAACAGGGATGTCAAAACAGAAGTGAAGGACTTGATATCCCTAACATGAATTTTAGGGAAGTTAATTGCAACTCCTGTGTTTTTCCTTCCTGAACATTCTAATTATTAAAAAAAAAGTGTCAAGAGTCATTTCTAAAACATGGCATTGAGAGGAATTAGAAAAAAATCAAACCACAGTCTAAGACTGTGCTCACATTCTTTTCTTCTGCTTCCCAACACCCTCTCCACCCCTGACTGCTCAAAAAAAAAAACATTTAATGCCACAGAAACCCTCTTAGGGCAGGTGGTTACTTACAATTCTAACATAAAGGGCACATCCTAATTCTGCTGTCTAGTGAGACCACACCAAAACACAGCCCAGCAGCTTCACACAATGCAGAGACAGATAAAAGCTCTCTCCACAGCAGCACTGCTTTGTCATGTAGGCTATATTCACTTCCCATCAGAGATGCAAACTGGCATTGGACATTTGTCTAAACTGCCAAGCAGACAAATGCTTCACACTTCTGTTTTTGGTGGGCTTTCTACAGAGGTGTTAGGAGAATTAGTTATTCTCCCAGGGTGTTTGCTGAACCATTATACAACTGCTGAGAAGGCAAAAGGAGGCCACAACTGGGCAGGAGTGGAATTACAATTAACCAGCTCAAATAAGCAACCTCTCCTGTCCTACCTAAATTACTTGTGGAGTTAAACAGCCCATATAAGACTCAAGCCCAATCAAGTTTAGAATAGAATGAAATCCAACTTGTAAGGAACGAGTATTATCTATTCTAAAAGCCGGTAGATCACAGAAACAAAACAGGAGAAGGCTCTTATGCAAGCAAACAATAAATAAAGAGCTCCTACAGGGATTTTGAGAGCTTGCCACATGTAGAGGGAAACTACAAAATATGCATTCATTTAGATAATATATACCATGTCTCCTCTCATAATCCTTTTAAAAAAATAATTCCAACTTTTGGGATCAATTTGCAGTTGAAAACCGCTTCAATCTGGATCATTTACACGTAAGTTGTCATACTCTGGAGTGTACATTTCAAAAAGAAACATCCATACTGGAATCCAGATTGCTGCCCATGAACAGCAGAAGTGTTGTTACCCTGTCAATGAACCATAACCTGCATAAAGCAGCTCCAGAAGAGCCATGCACACCTCCTTTACCCCCCTAAGTGTTAAACACTACTTGTGTTTCAGAGCAATTAGATTCCTGTTTTGCTTAGGAAAGAACTAGACCAGAATGGTCTGGACTGTCTGGAATAAAGGAGCTCAATCCAGCTTCATCTCCTTTTTTTTTACTTTTCTTCCTGCCTCTGACAGAGCAGAGCATCTCAAATTATGGATGGCTGGTCCCAAAGTCTAATGAAGAGGTCAAGAGTTTGGGGTTCTTTCACCAGCCACAGAATAGTTGGGGTTGGAAGTGACCTCTGGAGATCTTTATAACCCAATGCTCCTGCTCAGAGCAGGTTACTCAGGGCCACATCCAGTCAGGCTCCAAGTATCTCAAAGAACAGAGACTCTGTAACCTCTTTGACCTGTCCCAACATTCAGCCACTTTCAGAGTCATAGTGGTTTTTGGTTTTCTTTTTTCTGATATTCACATTTTCTAATGTCTATCCAAGATCTGCTTCAGTGTCTCTACAGCTTCCAAACACAAAAGGGCTTACTGGGAATAAAAGCAAGAAAGCAAACACAATGACATTGTGTTTGCTTTCTTGCCTTTTTTTAGATTTTAGTTCTTTTTTGGGGTAGGACAGAAGATTCATGCAGCAGAGAAGGTCAGTGAAGGCTACTAATTAGAAAAGTTCAGGGTTTCTTTAAACAAATGAATTTCTAAGTTTATAAGTAAATTTAAATTCTCTCCCTTGCAGAGGGAGAAGGAAGTATCACACAAAATATAACCAAGTATATTATGATGACACCATTTCTATCATATTTACACAAATCTACAAGAGAAACCACAATCCTTACTTGAGGATGTCTGCCATTGTCCAGTAACTTCAAACAATTAAGGAGCAATGTTCTGATAGTGCCATAGTGTTTCTTGTTCTGGTTTTTCTTCAGCATCATATTGCAAGCAACTCTAAAAGACAGTTAAACAAAATAGTAAATCCCCAGGTAATTTCTCTGTGCCAGAATGAAAAAAAAGAAGCTTTAAACAATACCACTCCAGTTGTGGAGCTCCCAAACTTTATGATGAGTCAACATGACTTACTCAACAGAATAATACTTCACACAGAGAGATGGTGAAAAGCAGAAAGTGTTTTGATTTTAGTGAGATTGAGTATTTTTATTTCATGCTTTTTCATTTCATCATAGCCTTTGATCTGTATTCTTAACAAATACAACTGCACCAAAACCTCAGAATGATAAAAGAAAAACCTGATAAAAAGCTCACTTGTATAGAAGAATTGCCACAGGCATTGTAAAAGGGTTTTGGTATTTGTCTTCAGTCTCTTCACAGAGGGTGGTTAGGTCATAGAGCTTCACTATATCACTCCCACTTGCTGGAAGACAAGACTTTTCATTAATCAACATGACATTAACAACAATCTTTTAAAAACTGATCTAAAAATCTACCTACCCTTAAATAACCAGTAAGTATGTCCTTCTTTGGTGCAATTTGACTTGAGAAAAGATAAGATATTTTGAGCAATATCTTTTATTACTTTGGTAGAAAAATTAGAGTTTTCCAAATTGGGAATATCTTCAGTCTTGATCATTTCATATTTCTGCAAGGAATTTATTAAGATTCAAGATTAGATGTGTTCTCTGCTACCTACTCCCCCAAAACATATATCAGTGTCTCTATCAAGTGCTACAAGAAACAAAGGCTACTATTATGATCCAGTGTCACGATAAATTATTTTCTAGGATCTATTGTATGATGAAGTGAATTGTGATTACACTACTCAAAAGTCTAAAAGATTAATTTTTGTGGCAAACATGGTAAATGGAAAACAAAAAGTGCTGAAAAAACAAACAAGGTGAAGGTGCAACATCTACTCCTTCGATGAAATCTAGTCAGCCTGGCAATCAGCTACATGCTACCAGGCACAAAAGAAACTCAGCTGCTATGTGATGTCTACTCAACAGCAGTACACCTAAGAGCTTAAAAATCATGCATCTGTCTTGGTAAGTGAGCACTGCAGATTAAGATGCAAAGACTGATATATTTTTGCTGTATTTACTTTTGCCTTCACTCATACATTGGGGAAGGATGAATCTTGCATACACGACAAGGAAGTTAAAAAAAATAGTGGTTTTGGATGACTGCAACAAAATCTGTAGACACTTTTCATTCTGCAATAAAGGATTTTTGTCATCTTTTTGTCAGAGTAGTAAGGTTGGAAAGAGATCTGTTACAACTGGAGCGATTTCAGAAGCCTGAACAGATTAACTAGGCATAATGCAGAGCCAGACCTACCTGAACAATTCCATTAACGTGAAAGCACATCACAAGCTCTGGTACGTTGCATATTAAGTTGTCCAACCAATAGTCAATTCCTGTTAGCACGTTAATTGGCTTGTTGTTATCCCTAAAATCAAATATTTCTAGTGTTATTTAAGTCTTTATTTACTCTTCAGAAAAATATTTGGGATGTTTGTTAATAGGATTTAGATTTAAGTCACCTGAGAGCAGATGGATTCTAAACCAATTATTTGTGATTCCTTATGAAGAGGCAAACAATGAGTTATATCAAACAAGACTGATGTACTGATCTCTCCAATGCAGCACAATCACATTCCCTCAGGAATTTTGAGGTTTTGCCCACACCCATAATGGAAGTTTAACAAGCTTCAGATATCACACTACTACCAAGACAGTAAGCACTTAAGAAGTTCTAAAGGAATAGCATAATTAGCCTCAACTAATTAAAGCACAAGCCTTCTACCAGACCTACTGAAATCCCTTGCAAAGCAAGGTACTGTTAATTCTTAGACATGCCTTAAAAAGATGACAAAGACATCAAATGAGTTTCAGGTTTTTGCTCATACTTTGCCTACACACAGGCAGGAGCAGACAGACTTTATGCTGATCACTTGATTACCAGTATTAGCCAACAGTAAAACTCTCAGAACTTAGAACAACACCATAGATGGAAGTTTCAAGTACTTATGCCCAACAAGCAGGTAATGAAATTCAGAATTCCAGCAGGAGGAAATATTACCACCCTCCTCTTAAAACCTGCAATAGAATGAAATTAATATACAGGTCTGTTTTAACTCTCAACATTCACACCAAGGCTGCAAACCACCAGTGCTTTCAAACACATTTTGTTAAAGAGCATCTTAAGTTCCAGTGCAGCAGCACTGCAGCAGGTCTCTTTCTCTTCTCCAGAACTTTACAATGGCATCACTACTTAAGACTGAAGCATGAATTTTCCATCTTGAAACTGCACATTAAAATATAGTGTCAACCAAAACACTGATAGCTAAATAGGAGACCAAGCAGTAAGTTGATTAAGGCTGGCCTAGCTCCTCAACATCAGCCTCACCTGAGACGCAAGCTCACAGCAGGGTATCTCCCACCTCCAAATATAGGCATGTTTGAGCCTACCAACATATGGATATCTTCAAATGTCCACAGTATGTTACGAACAAAGTCATTCTTAAGTCCCTTAAGAGGAAAGAGTAGTAAGTGACTATAATAAAAACATGTTCTCTCTGACATTCTGCAGAGTTATGAGAAAACAAGAAGCAAAAGCAGCAAATAAAAGACACCACATAATGAGCTGCGCTACAAATTCACGTGAACTTGAACTGAGATCACAGATGCCACAAAAGCTACTTCTACAGGGAGCTTAGGTTTATTCTTGGTTCCAATTTAGACCAAATTTTAAACTGTTTGATTAAATTGGGGGTTCAGTGTTTGAGCTCAGATTTCACATATAGCATACCTGACTGTTTTCCCCGTCATTGAACAAAGTAGTCAGGTTTTGTTCTTTGGGGGCTGAGGCCACATGCCCCACTATATATGAGGGTTCAAGAGGCACACTTCCCTGTGAAAAGCACAAGGATAAGGAGTGATTCTGCTGCTGAGGTAAAGTTAGGCCATCAAAAAAAAAATCTGAACAATAAAACCATACAAGGAAAAAACTTTCCCTCTAATATCTTTAAACAAATATGTAGTAAACTCCCAAAAGCCTCTAGTCAACAGCTAGAATGCTTCTTTTAGACAGTACAAAAAATTTGTACTTGATATTCTCAAATACTTTGTAAAGCAATCAGAAAATTTTTATATAAACTCTTTATTATCCCAGGTCAGCACCAGATTATCAGTCTCCAGAAGTAAAAGCTCTATCCCAACATCTCATTTATTAATTAAACAAGACAGCACAAGTGCACAAAAGTTTCTCTATAATAGTCTGATGTATTAACCAATAGCTCCTTGAGAGCTAGAAGACAGAAGTAGTTCTTTTTCTAGAAGCTTCTAGGTACTGATGCACTCCTTTAACATATTACTACACAACACATGCAGGTACAACTATATGGAGTGATGCAGGTTATGGACTTTGTGAGTTAGCTGACCAGGTCAGTGCCTACCAGTACTGCCCAGACATACCTATAGAATCATTATAACATTAATACCAACTCAATGCAACAGATCTCTCCATTTAATCAATTCCTGTGCTGTTTTATCAAACCCACAGGAATCAACAGCTTTCACAAACAAGTCTAGCCACAAACTGAAACCCTGGATTAAGGCCTAGGACTAATCCTAGTTTTTTGCTTAACTACTGTAAGAACTCGTCTCTTCCACTTGTATAACCTCATGGCAAGTACCTCTAAATGTTGCTTAACTGTTTTGCAAAGATTTTCATAGATCTCCAATCCATCTAACAGATTCAGGGCCAGAACAGATTCATTTCAGTGGCAGATTCTACCAGAAAGGACAAAACCTTAGGCTTACACACACACACCTTCCAAGTATCACATTTTCCTACTTTTAGACAATGTCATGACCACTCTTAGCCAAGCATTTTTCTTCTCAAAGAACACACAGATAAATAAATATGTAATATTACAGTGACATCAAACAGTTTCTGAAATTTGGAGCTCTGAAACACTGGCATAAGCTAAACTGCATATACTGCCAAGATTTTCTAATGCCTTACTTCATTTCTTTCAGCAAGGAGCACTGTAGCAACACTTCTGAAAACCTTTAGGTACCTATGCCTCTATACAAACTGAGGTGCCATTTAAAACATTACATCCACTAACCTGGTTAGAGGCACCTGGATCTTCAGATAAGGAAGAAGGCATTTCAAAAGGAGCTGGCCAGGAAGCCCGTCCTGCTTCATCGCTCTCACCTGAAACAGGACCCTCCTGGTGCTGCTCTGAAGTGGAAGGAACAGGCTGAGCAGCTCCATCACCATTGATGCTGACAAAGCAAAGTTAATAAATTCAGTTGACAATATGCAGACAGAATCCATTTTCTGACTGTTACATGTGATGCAGTGTTGTCAAAGAATAACTCTGTTACTACAGTAAAACATGGCTTTTTTCTATGAGTTGTTGGTTGCTCAAACTCTTACAAAATTACAGCAGGCTTCCCTCCAACCCAGACATGTTGTCATTAGCAGCTAATTAAGTCATGCCATTTATTTTATTTTTCGGTATTTTACTTTTACTTTCAAATACTTCAGTTTCTGGTAAAATAGTTACATGGTATTTCCTGATCTCATCCCTTAGTTTCTCCAGTATAAGGACATATCAGTAAATAAGACAGACCATAATGGAATCTTAACATTTACATCGAGACAAGAAACCAGGCAGAAGGAAGCAGTGTGCATAAGTCAAGGTTCACACAGACATAAGTTTACCTGTAATACAGAAATTTAGACAATATAGCCTTCTGGTACCAATGCTCTTTACTCTTCTTTTTTCGTTGCCACTTCTGATCAATCAGCCTTTGATAAAACTCTTTCAGCCACGTCCAGTCCCCTGTCTAGGCAATATCATAAATATATTATTAGTATCAAGAAGCATCTGCAAAGTAAATCAGAGTGCTTTATTCACTTGTGAATACTCATCTACAACAAAAAAACCCAAAACACAGAAAGAAAATAACTTCACAGCTAAGGTCTGGAATTGGTCATTAGATGAAAAGCTATCTTCTAGAAAAACTATGTTGTTACTGAAAAATTGGCTTCCTTAAAAAGTCAGATACATGGTTACACAGTAACAAATACTAATTAATAATAAAGTTAATAAAATAACATAGCAATACTGAACTAATTGCAGGAGAGCAGGACATGGATTTTTAATCCCATAATCCTGTAAATATAGGACACCAGATACAGTTTGAGGGAAAAACGCCTGCAGCAGAACAGAACTCCTTTTGTATTTGTGTATGGTCCTCAGAAATTTTGACACATACATGCTTTATCACTAGCTACACACTCTGTACTTGAAATAATGCATTTTAACCATATGACAGACTCAAAAAAGCAAATACCTAACCTGAGATGATCTCATGAAGAGTTCTTGAATATCTAGTTCATCCAGCAAAAGTGTCCGCCCGATGCGATGTACTGCCATGCTCACGTGTGACTTGCTGTAAGGAATCTTCAGAAGTTTTTTAATATTCTTGGAGGAGAAAAGAGAACAGAAAGAATGCTCAACAGAATTATACTGCACTGTAAAACAATTCTTTGGAAGTTGTAAGCAAAGAAGACAACAGAGTAAACACCAGAGAAAATGAGCAGGCAAATAAAAACCTTACAGCACCGGTGATTTTAAGAAGTTTGTTCCAAAGAAATTGCATTTTTTGTGGTCAGAGAACATAAGTGACAATGATAAAGAGACCAAGGAGTCAGTATAAACCACACACATGTCTTAAACATGGTTTAAACCTCTTTGGATCATCACAACCAGGTATCACCAAGAGTGACAAAAAAAAATCAAGTGTATGGTTTGGATTGAAAAAGCTTTATCTTCTTCACAGAAGTATCAACACTTAAGTCAGACATCCAGGGGAATCTGGAGTGTGATCTAATTCTGAATAAAGGTCTTCCAGGCATTAAAAAAAAAAAATTCAGTGGAAGATTGGAGGGGAGCTATAGTGCCTGGATAATTAAAAAAAAAAACCAAAACACAAACATCTTGAGTGTGATAATTTACAGCAAATAATGAATTTCAAACACACAAAACAACTACACTGCAAGGCTGATATGGAGCTTTCATTGAAACCCATATTTTAGCTGAAGATTATTGTAGAAATATTTTATCCCTACATTTCTTATTCAGTGATTAAAACCCCCTTAAACAGCTGAGAAAAAGTTAGTTGACCTATTTGTGCTTCATTAGGGGAACTTTAGTTTTATACAAAGGAGAGACTGATACTATCTTAAAATAAGGTTCCTACAACTTAAGAGCTTGAATAACAGAATGTGAGAAGTTACACATACCTCTGAATCAGACACAACATCTACATCATTTCCAACGGAGTCAATGAAGTCATAGGCCATCCCAAAGCTATTCAGGAGATACAAGATGACAAATGCAGTGTGGTATTAGGCAGAGACCCGTTTTAAGCTCATTGCAACTTTGAAGTTTTTTCTTAGCTTAAAAAAAGTCTAGCTAAATGTTACAAAGTATAATGAGAACTAAAGCTGATTAACAAAATAATGTCATTTTTTCAAACTAGTATTACAACTTTTTTCTACTTTTTAAAGTAAACTTTGAGTTTTCCTACTGTATTTGGAAGTGCTTAGATCCAAAATCAAAACATTCTGAAAGCAAAGATAGCTTAAGTTTTATTGCAATCAAGAAGCCAGAACTATTTAAAGTATTTGTTAGAACTGCTGTGGGAAATTAGAGAAACTGAGTTTTAAATTCAATGTGACACTAAAAACAAAACCAGTTTTTCAAACAGTTTCTCATGAAGGCATTAAGCACATGCAATACTTTCATTTTAGCAGCTGCCATTTCATTTCACCTCATTTATGATATCTAAAGCTGACCTACACATTGTAACAGACACATCCTCATACCTTCATTTACCCCCATTAAGGCCTCCCTAATTTACAAGCTATTTAAATTAGACTGCTTCAATGTATAGATTATGCTTTAAAATTAAACCAGGTATTACTGTGACACAGAAAAATAAGCAACATACAAGTGCCTGAAGTTACACTTTTTAATACTGACAGGAGAGACAGAGATACTGAGCTGCCTCCCTCTATTTCACAAACATAATATATAAAATAAACAGTAAAAATTCATACAGTCCCGAAAAACACATTACACTGCTCAAAAAAGTACATTTCCTAAAACAGATTATAAGGACTTAAACAGAGATCCTCCTCAAACTGTTAAATGCCACTCTTTTACTTGGAATGAGTTTACTTGTTCAGCACAGGATTTCAGCCTCCTAATTATAAACACTGAACTCATCCAACTATTTAACAAACATCCATACTGAAAGATAACAGTGCTTTTTTTGGTTTTGTCCCTTATTTCCCCTTCTGTGTTCCCTCTTGACATGACTACACGGTTTCTTTTCACAGTTTGTTAGCCAGGCTCAGTTTCTAGAGATCCAGAAAATCTTAAAATTAGCTCTGTAACTTTCAGAAAGAAACACAGCTGTTCCATTCAGGAATATGGTTTAGGAGAGGACAGGGACAGTTTGACTTAGTGATCTAAATGGTCTTTTCCAACCTTGTGATTCTGCAATTTCCATCTGTTATCAAAGGCAGGACGGCTGGCTGAACCAGTCTAGTTTGAGCTTGGCAAACGACAGCCAGCCAAAGAAAAGCATGAAGTCAGTCTGACCACCCTAGGCAAGGTGTCAACACATACTTGAAAACAAATAATCATCATCAGCATTCTCAGCATCATTAATCATTAACAAAGCAGGCGAGATTACAGCACACAGACAAGAGCTAAGGGTGATGAGTAGAGGGAGAACGGCTGAGAAAAAGCAATAGCTAATTGCTGTGACAGTCTTTATACTTTGAATTGCAGATTCAGAATTGTTCTTAAAGGCCTAGAAAAAAAAATAAAACAAAACAAAACCAGAGCCTGCTGTTATTTACCTTGAAAATGGTTTACTTTTCTTGCTGTTGCCAAGAATGGTTGTACCTGCTGGTCCAAGCTTCGCACTTTCCCGTAACCAGTTGGCAGGTGGAAGTTTCAAGTCGGTTTTCTCTTGCAGACGGGCGAACGCTGCTTGTGGCGGGGCAGACGAGTATTTCACCACGGCACTGCTTTTCACTTCATTGCCACCGAGAAACAACACCGAGCCCTAGTTTAAAGCAAGAAATTATTCATTTATAAAATAACCTCAACAAAAACTCTCAGACTTGCTCCACAGTAAGTGGGTTTCAGCGGCAAGTGAGCCAAGCCCTGTCCCCTGCTCACAGGTATTTGAGTCTCCCGGACTCCCAAGCTCCACTTTGGGAGTTTAAAGGCTGAAGCACTCTTTAGGTCAGATCCCCACAGAGTATGACGTTACTCAGAAAGGCTGAAACTAAAACATATTTCCTACTAATGCCACAAAAATCTGTGGTAGTGTACACTACCAACGTCAAAGCCAAGCGCCTTCCTCCCTTGATACATAAGCCTGGTTTCTTTTCAAATGCAGCAGTCACACTCAAGTGCCCTGAAGTAACACGCTTTAAGGGGAAAAACAGCTCCACAGGATACTCCTCATGTAAATACAACGCGGCACACGGCACTTAAGCATAACAACAGAAATGCTACTTACAATTAAGGCTTAATCATAATTAGCACGCTCCGTACCGTACTCCAGCCCTGACAACAGCCTTCCCTCACTCGCCAGACGGGAAAGAGGACGCACTGCTGCGAGGAGGCTGAAAACATTACCCTGGGCTGCAGTTACACCCCACCGCCGGCCCGGCCCCCGCTCTCGCTGCCCCGCACGGAGAGGGCTGTGGAGGGCGACCGCCAAACAGCTCCGGGGGAGCCTGAGGGGCAGCAGGACCCCGTCAGCCGCCCTGTGCCCCATCCTCTAGGCGCCGAGCCGTGTGGCGCCCTCACCTGCTTAGGCTCCTCCGCGTCCCCCCTCAGAGGGGCGGCAGCCCCCACGCCGCACAGCTCCTCCATTCCGCGGCTGCTCTCTCCAGTGCCGGTCAGGTCGCTCCCACGGGCGGCGGGGACAGGGCCGGGACAGGCCGCTGCCAGCGCCCGCTACCGGTGGAGAGCGCGTCACGACGGGAACAGCCACCTCTCGCGAGACTTCCCGAGAGGCCTCAGGAAACACCGTGGGCGGGGAGGGCGAGTGGTTAATGGCCGCTGCGTGGGGGTGTTGGGGAGCTTATTACCCGGCTGAGGGGCCGGCTTGGCTTCTCTTTCTCAAGCGCCTCCCTGCACCTCAGGGCATGCAGCCGTGGTTGGGAGGGGCTATATTGCTACTAGTTGGCCCTGCCGTGCCGCTATGCACCGCGCTAGGGGAGCGCGGTGCTGCTGTCTTCAGGGAGTGTGTCTGTGTGGTGAGGAGCTCCCGAGCCTCCGGGGTCTGGTGCTCCTGGGCCTGGCTGGTCTCGTCCCAGCCCGAGAAAGGACCGGTCTTTTGCCGTGTTAGGTAGCTTAGGTAAGGGAATGGACGAGTAGGACTTGCTGGTGTGACTTGTAGTCGTGGTGAATGACTGTGACCTTTCTGAGCCCAGGGAGCGCTTGTTGAGGGACCCCTTTCTGAGGAGGGCAGGGGCTGGGGGGAGTGCTGGCCTCGGTTTAGGCACTGGACCCAGTAGGGACTCGGCTGTGGCGGCCTAAGCAAGGAAATGGCACCTTGAATAGTGCCTAAGGGGTTTGTGTGCTTATTTTCTTCTTGGAACATCTTCCTTCTGAGGACAGGCTGAGGGAGCTGGGTCTCTTCAGCTTGGAGAAGACTGAGGGGTGACTTCATTAATGTCTATAAATATGTAAAGAGTGAGTGTCAGGAGTATGGATCCAGGCTTTTAGTGATGGCCAGTGATAAGACAAGGGGCAGTGTGTCCAAGCTGGAACACAGAAAGTTCCATCTGAACATAAGGAAAAACTATTTCCCTGTGAGGGTGAGAGCCCTGGAACAGGCTGCCCAGAGAGGTTTCATGTTTTGATGGTTTCATGTTTTAAAGCAGTGGAGTCTCCTTCTCTGGAGACATTCAAGACCAATCTGGACAAGTTTGTGTGTGGTTTAATTGAGGTGACCCTGCTCAGGCAGGGGGTTGGACTTGGATGATCTTTCGAGGTCTCTTCTAACTCCTCACATTCTGTGATTCTTCTCCATAACACAAGAGACAGGGTAGTTCACAAGAGACAGAGTAGTTCATGACAGATGCTGACTGGTTGCAATCCTCCTACATAATAGATATATAGCATCTGGGCCAGTGCCTGCCTGACTTTCATTACTGGGTTATTTTTCTTACCTGCCACTGATCCTTGAGGAGCTCAGATGATCCTAGTCATCTTAGAAATTCTTTTTCCTTCAAATTTGATTGAAAGTAGCTTTAATATTTGAAAATTATTATGGGATCTGTGAGAGAGTACATTTGCATAAGCCTTGTTTTCTTTGTGAACCAAGCTAAAATATGCAAATTTTTGCATACTTTTTCTAACCCAAACCATAAGTATTTTAGTGTATTAGAAATACAATAATATGCTTTGGTATGAAAGGCCATGTATAATGTTTGGAATATTTAAGGCATATATTTCATGTTTTAAAGGAGTTGTAGTCAAAATTCTATTGAACCGATCTTGCTCCTTCTGCTCTTGCAGTCTGGTACAGCACTTCCTTAATTGTTTATTCCTTATGCTCCTTTATAATCCTTTCATGGTGTTGGGAAGGCACCTTTCTAAGTTTCATCCTTAAGCTTTAATTTTTCATATTTACACATATCTCACTGGAAAGCACCAGTATAAAACTCCTGCAGCCCTTCAGATAAAAAAAATAAAAATAAAAGTAAGGTTCTAAAGTAGTAATACTATTAAGGTCAAAGTGTTGAGCTTGCAGTAACGGGCTACAAGTTACTGAATCTGAAAATGAATGGAATGAAAACAAATTACAGGCTCCTCTGCCTGTCATGTTCTTTATTCTCTAGTTGTTTCTGTCACTGGCTTAGTCTTGGAAGCAGCACGAGTTATCTCCACAGCCTTCTGGTCTGGCACATCAGACATCAGAACAGTTTGTTACAGTCGAGGCAGAGATGATGATGCCATCACGAAAGCATTTCAAAACATGTTGCTGTTACAGCTTGTTTACAGTTTTTGGGTTTCTTTCTCAAAATTGCATTGTCTGGAACAGCTGATTTCTCATAAGCAGTGTTTGCCTTAACCTCTGTAAATCAGAAAGGTCATCTACCTACTTGTGTACTTAAGGAACTTGCAGCACAGTGTCATTAGTAACAAGTTCCAAACAGTCTCTCTTAGATAAGTTATTACAAGTTCAAGGGATGGTTTGACAGAGTCATTTAGAAAGCCTTGAAAACCTCCATGATGGCAGCTAGTCATTCCCAAATACCATGTATAGGATAGTGTGTTAGAAAACTAGATTATCAAGGAGAAGCTTTGTAATTGCACTTGGTAAATGGCTGTGATGGAATCATTCATATGTAGCTGATACAAGTACTGTATTTCTCATTTCATTTGCCAGCCATGGTATCTGGTTTCTCCACACAAGCTAGCCTTGAATGCCAATACACTGGAAAACAGGCTGTGTGCCATATGTGTGTCATACTCCTTACAGTCTGAGGAGACAGAGGCTTCTGCTTGGTTTAGTGAGAAGTTCTGCCCTGTCTACAGCTCCCCTGCATGGTCATCTCATGGTCAGCAAGGGCTTTGTACCTTGGCTTGTCTTTCTGTCAAAATAAGCCTTCGATTTTGGTTCTCCACTTTCCCATCCATAAAAACATGTTACAAAATTTTAAACATATATAAAAAGCCTGCTACACCCACCCTGGTGATTATGTAATGTGAATATTACATATTTGTGCCCTGCCTGGGCAGTGCTTGCTGGCAGTTAAGTGGTATGGGTGTTTACAAGTCAGTGGTTAAATGCAAAGGCAACCATGTCCTTAAGGTGCTGTCAGGGTGTTTTTTAAACAAATACTGTTTGTGTATGCAATTAAGATGTGCATATGTGTAAGGCAATTTTAATAGGAGGATGAAGTTACAACTTAAAAATAATATGCCTAATGTCTCTCTTTTTTTCCTCAAAACTGTCCCTCCTCTCTTCTGATATTCCCATGCAGATTTTAAAGTGCCATTGAAACAATTGTGCAGAACTAACTTTTAAACTGGGCTCCATTTCTTTCCCATTTGAAGACAGCATTCAATACACTTGAGAACTTTTTCCCCCATTAGACCTTGAAGATGGGTAAGAGCAGCATTGCCTTTGCTCACCCAAATCTTTCTGAAACGTCAGTATCACTTAGTGACGTCAGGGAGGGGCTGAAGTCACGGTGGGGGTTCCCCCTCTGAGCAGGACAATCAGCTGCCTTGGCAACCGGGGTGCACCGGGCAAGCCAGACAGAGCAGCCGAGGGTGGGAGCAGCACAGAGCCATGCCCAAGGGACGTGGATCCCACCCTGGTGAGCAGCGCTCTGGCGCCTGGGTGAGTCCTGGTGTCCCCCACGGGGCATTTTTAAATCCTTAAATTCTGGAAAATTAATTTAAGGCCCCTGTGCTAAGGGTGCCTTTTTCCTTCAATTGGAAACAAGGTTTCCCACTCTTGATATTGAAAAGGTGTCCTGGGTAGCCAGAGAAAGTATGCTAAAGCAGGCTTTTTTTTTTTTTTCTCTTTTTTTTTCTTTTTCTTTTATTTTCCTTTGAATTTTCCAGCAGTGCAGGAGGTCTTGTATTTAGTCCTAACTGATTTTATCTTTTGGAAAATGCCAGCTGAAGTTTGTCTGAGTTCTTGCCCTCAGGAGGAGTGCGGAGGCCCTGGCTGGGACATCTGGGCATCCCAGGGCCCTGGCACACAGCCTGGCACAGGCTGTTCTTGGCTTTGTGAACCCATGGGTGTAGAGTTTTGCTGAGCTGTTCCCCAAAGGTTTTGTGCTTTCAAACCCACGGTCATACAACAGCGAGAGCAGCATGGGGAATAAGTGATTTTGATAGATGGATTATTGCTGTATAAACAGTTTTTAGAAAGTTTCTGGAGAAATCATAAGCTCGTCTGGTTTCTGGTCGATGTCAAAAGGTCTTTATGGGTTGTGTTGTGTGTGGGAGGCCACTAGGTGCTGCTGTAATCCAAATAATGAAAAACGAACGGAAAAAAAAACAGTTTTGCCCACATTTCTGATCAGATGTATTTGGGGTTTTTTTTTTTCCTTTTTTTTTTTTTTTTTAATGGTTCACAATTTATTTTTCAGTTTGCTCACACTGGAGTATCCCAGAGTCAGCCCGAGTCAACTACAAGCTCTGCACTAAACCAGGTCCAGAATTCAGGAGCAGCTGGTTGTATGGAGGAGAGATTGCCACTAGCATACAGAGTTCGGGAGCAGGTGAGTTACAGTGGCAGTGCAGTGGATTTACAGAGCTCCTCTTTGCAAGACACCACTTGCCAACTTGTAAGTAAAGATAACACTTACCACGAGTTAGTAAAGCAGACAGCGGACTGACAGACTTTATGCCTCAGGGGATAAAATGATTGCTAGCTGTGCTAAGCAGGAAACATATTTTGCTGTTACTCTGTTATAATTTCGGGTAGTCAAAGTTCTGCTGTAATTACTGCAGATTTCCACTGTCACTTTTCCCTTTGCTAGCTGCAATAGCCATTTGAGGCAAGTTTATGTGCCAGAATATACTATACCAGTCCAAAACATGTATGCAAAGCCCTTTATGAACATTTAATTAAAATGTGGTGATCTCTTTTGAATTGAATACCAGATATTCTGTATATTTTGGAAAAGGATTAATTTTTAATATCATTAAAATGTTAAGAGTTTCCCGACATTTTTAAAGGCTGGCTTAAAAATGAGATTTGGGACAATTTTGGAAGCAAAATACAGCATTTCAAATCACAAGTACTGAAAATGTTACAATTCCATAAGCACATTTTTATATCTTTATTTTATCATGCTGAGCTTTGCTTCATCCACCCACTTTGTGCACAGAATATTTTCTATTTTCATTTTCTATAAGCACAGCAATTACACTGAGTTCATCTGACAGATTTTTTTCTGTAATGAAATGGGCTAGGAAGAAATATTTAAAAGGGAAGCTTGGGGCTAGTAGAAAGAAGACTATACTGTAACATAAACATACATGATGGTGGTGTTATGTACATCTTTCTGTGGAGTATCTGGCCTTATCCAGGGACTGAAAAGGAGAACCAGGTTAGACCTTTTGTCAACACTAGTGTGACTGCTCCCCTGATGTTTTATGCCTTGCATTTATCAGCCCTTCACTGTTAAAAAGAATTAGTGGAATTCCTGTCTGTCATAAATCAAGAAATAAAATTAGATCAGTGGTGAGTGTACTAAGAGGCATTTAAGGCTCAAAGGTAGTGCCACAGGAACAATCTGAGGATGTTTGTGTGGCATTTTAAAAAGAGCTGATAGAATGTTGGAAGCTCGCTGCATGTGAAGCTGGATGTCTCTAATCTCTTTGTATGAAGTTAATTAATTTTCTCAGAAGTATAGTACAGTTTATGCTTATATTACCTCTTATTTCTTATTTCATGATAGTCCTATAATTGTTCTGTAATGTTTTTTTTAACCATTATTTAATATGGGGAATCCTTCCAAGAGATGATATTCAGTATTTACCATCTCAATTTTCCAGCAGCATGTAGGCACTAGTAATAAACACTATCCCTAAAATGTTAAGGTTGACATATAATTGCAGTAGGATATTTTAGCAAGTCTTAGGTTTTACTGACTTTCATGAGAATGCATCCCTTGGATTTCCTTATCCACTGAATTCTGGTTGAATCTGTATGAGAAAATAAACATGTGCCTAAAAAAGGTAGAAAATCTGTCTAGTACACCAAACACCCCTTCTTCTTGCTGGCTCAGGGCTTGTTACATTAATCTTTAGAAATGACTCAGAGTCACTTTCTTGAAACATGGTTTTTAAATTGTGCTGCTTTAAAACTCGCTCTTCTGTTTAGAGGTGAATATTTTTGTTGGAAGATGAAAAATGTGTTCCACAATGTTAAACATAAAAATTGCAGAGCTCCTAACGTGAAGCAGGAGGATAATGCGTGGGGAAGAACAGAGGCAGTATAATAGGCCATGAGTTTTCATTGTTTCAGTTTTTAGCTATTTTAACAATATTGAGATAAAGAAACTTAAAAAGTTAACATATTAAATTACTTTTAAAGTAGTTCTTCTGCAGTTGTCCTCTTTTCTTATAAACCTCTTGTTTCATTTTAGAGACTGGATGAACATTATGTTAAAGAATGAGATTATAAATTAGTTATGTAATTAGTATCTCCTCCACTTCCCCTGCAACAAGCAGAATACATGACATTCAGTACATAAATCATAGATTAATTCAGTTTTGAGGTCCCTTTTGTAGTTCATTTTAATTAGCTTTAGCTTAGTAGTGAATCAAACAAGGCAATCCTGACACATATCTAGTATTTTGTTACTTGCAGACAGAATGTATAATTTCTTATTTGAAAATTCACACTTTTATATTAATCATGTATATAATCAGCAAGTCAAGGGAATGTAAATTGATTTGATAAAATAAAATAATCAAATACAGAGGGTCCACATTGCCTCTATAAAATTATGAGCAAAGATTTAACATATGAATATAAATTCTGTGGTAGAACTTCGGGAGCTGTAATTTCTGCATCTGTCAGAATATAAGAACTAAGACTAGGAGACTGCAAACAAAGGATGTGAAAATCCATAATTTTTTGTGATAATTTCTTTTTTATTCCAGAAAGCAGTAAACAACAATTTCCCATTTTCTTCTCATGACAACAGACACTGCCTGCAGAATGTTGGAGAGTATTTTGATTTTGTAAGTACTGATTCAAAAACAAGTAAGCTCGTATCTCAGGCTGCCAGAGATTAAACACAGCATCTTTTCTCTCCCCTGCAAAAAATTATAGACATTAAAAACTGTGAGAGAAAAATGTCAACAGCAAAGATAAACATGCTTTTTAGCAGTGTAGGGGTGGGACTCCTCTGGGTCTAGCACAGGTATACAACACTGCACGAGGTCATTGAGAGTGGCAGAACTCAGGGGGAGCGAAACCCCCAAGATTTGGGTCTCTGAAAGACATTATCTAGTGCTCCTGGGTTTTATGTCCTAACATCATTTTGTCCTATTAGTCTGCTAAAAGTCTGTGGCCTTGTGTTGAACTTCTGAGGGGTCTCAGACACTCATAATTCACAGTGCCACATATTTTCCCATATTCCCGCATATTCAGCCTTGTCCTTATCGTAAATTTAACCAAGATTCATAGACACCCACAATATATCTCCAGAATGGATTATTTTCCATGCCACATCTCTTTATAATATACTGGTTTAAATATATGTTGCAGAAATCACAACTTTGAATAGAATTTTGATTGGTTTTGGCTTTTCCGTATGTGCAACAGTTTGATGTTTTTCAGCATTTCTTAGATTGTTAATGTCTTTCTAGGCAGCAAAATAAATTGCACCATTCACAAGATAATGAGTAGAGGAGGAGGAAATGAATTATGATATTGAAAGTTTGTCTGACTTTGCTCTCTCTTAGACCTAAGGGTTTTTGGTATTCATTATTCACCGAGTAGCTTTCATTTCTGTGTACTCTCTGCAGTGTCTCATAGTTTTAGAGATACTGATCAACCATAACTCCAAATAAATTTTCCTGCAAGCTATGGAGTGTGAAAATCAGGCTCTGTCTCTCTGTGTTTGAACACACAAGGGATAGTTCTTAAAATTCAGATTTCACGGTCTGTCTCAGTTTCTTTGTTGTAAGGTGGACATAAAATTATTAACTTATTTCTTTGGGTTACTCTGAAGATTAATTTAGCAGAGTATAGCAAAATAGCTTGGAGTATACCGTATGGTACAGAAATTCAAAGTATAAGTGGATTATTAGTACTCAGAGATGGAAGGTCAACAGATTTCCCATTATATATGCAACCAAAAATGTTCATACAGGCAAGTCTGACAATATTATTTTTAACTTGCTAAAGATCAGCCATGAGTTCTCAAAATCACTGTGGTAACAGCTTCGTTAACTTCCCAGTGTGGGGTAGTGACTGCTACAAGATTCATCTGTGAAACTGTGATTCTAAGTCATATGTTTACATGAATTTTTCTTTCAATTTTTTTTTTTTTTCCTAGGGTATGGGCCGGAGGAAAGTGGAACCAGAGAGACGGCAGCAGAACTCACAGAACTTCTTCCTCTGGGCTCATGAATCAGTTCCTAGCAGTGAGGTTGGCTTAACCATTTATCAGACATCATTTGTGAAAAAACAAAACACTGAGGGCAAGTTTTGCAGGCGGTATCCAAAACACCACTTAGAGTGCCACACCGAAAAACCTGTGCCTGAGAATGAAAAAACCCATCAGCCAACCAAGTCAGCTTGATTTCCAGCACTGACTTTTCACCAGAGCCTTTTCTCATTAGCTAAATGGCTTGTTACTCAGATGGTTGATGAAATAAACATTTAGCTAAAATGACACTGATCAGACAGTTGAGTTCATTGAAATCAACAATCATACATTACTCTGAAGACTGACATTGCTATAAAAAAATTTAATGAAGAACATTATAAGGAAAAGCATGTTGGTACATATTTTTGGAAATACCTCTGTTAGGAGAACAGAGGTAGTGATTGTCTTTGTAGTATTTGATACTGGTTGACCACCATCCTGATAGAAAAGCTCCTTCAGCTTCAGAATCTGTGGTGTGGCTGTACCTCAGGCAGCTGACAGCATCTGTGTTGGCAGAACTGGATCCTGGAGAGTTTACCAGAACAGGGAGCCAAAACCACGTGCTCAGGTAAGAGAGAAACCTTTCTGAAAGTTTTCATGTCTATGAAGGCAGGTTACTACCCATCAGAGAAATGAAATAAAAAAGAAGCTGTGTGTTGGACTGCTGTGCAGAGGAACCATAATGTTTGGTTATAGCACAGCAGTAAAGAATGTTGTAAATGGTGTGTGCATGCTTGCACATGCACTCACAAAATCCATGTATGTGTGTGTATGTGACATTCACAGCAGTAAGGGGAGAAGCAAAGCTCAGACTGGAAGTTGGAAGGTTTTGTGAAGGTTTGGGTTTGAGGTGGACATGATGTGAAAAGAACTCATGGTTTCATAGTTACGTGTCCCTGAGGAAGTGAATTTTGAACCACTCTTTCAAGCACTCTGCTCTCAGAATAATTAACTAGCTTTAGGGCACAGAAGGCATTAGAGTCAGACCTCCAAATAATGTGTTTTCCTCTTCTGGATCATTTCCATTAATATCAATAATATAATAAACCAAACTGCATGTCTTAAAATACACTAGAAATAAGCTTGTTGCTATGCAAAATAATGTTGACCAAAAAAAATTAAGCATAAGTTTATGGGATAATTTCCTTTGTTTACAAGTTAAATGGAAAAATAAACCCTCAACCCTTAGGATCCCCTGCAATGTAAGAGATGCCTTGAAAATAAGCAATGTCAGGAAATGATTTCTGCCTTTCAGTGAACAGATACATCTTTTTGTATTGGCATGCAATGGCTGACCTTTCAGTGTGGCATCAACATAGATTATATTAGAATATTTCACAAACATGTAGCAATTTTATTAACACACACTGAAATAATAAACTACTTTTGTTTTTCCATGAAGTTCCCTGTACTAAAGTTGTTGGGGTGCTGCACAATGCATAGAAATGCAAAACATCATTAAACAATGTAAAAACAGCTGAAAAGCCAAGAACCATAGTGTTATTAAAATTTCTATTTTCTCAAAGTAAAGACAGCTTGTCTGACAACTCTAGAGTCAGAATTTCCAGAGCTTTAGCCAAAAATTTCATCTCCAAACTGATTCAAAACTAAAGTGTGTGCCAATCACATGGTAAGTGAAGTACCCCATGCTGTTTGGTATACTCAAGAGGGCAATCTTGGACCTCCATCAGAAAGAAGAAACACATTCTTACTGCATTAGTAATGTTTATCTGTGGTTTAGCATTACAACTGGATATGGTGAAATAAATTGCTATAGCTTGTTATGCCCTAAAACACCAATAGAAAGATTCCAGATTTCTTTTTCCTTTTTTTTTTTTCTTCTTACATTTTGAGTCACAAACACAGATTTTGGTTTTGTTTTTTAAAGTAACTGTGGATTAATATATGTTCTCAGTGATATTGTGACAAAGATTCTAGAGGAGAAACTGGAGAGCTCATGAAACTTCTGTACAAACTAAAATATACTGTGCTGGATTGAACAAAACAGGTGATTCCCACGTCTCATGCTCTGGCTGGGATTCTTGGGTAAATAACATGAGATACAATGCTCTGAATTTTGAAGTGAAAGATAAATACCCTGGATAAATTCCAGAAAATGATAGCCTGTGTACTTTGGATAGAAACCATTGTTTTTATTTAATCTTGTGATAATAGTGTCTCTCAGAAGACGACTCTGTTGAGTAAAATGTTTTTGCAAGATTTTTTTTTCCTTCTTGAGGAGTTGAGGAGAGCTGGTATCTCCCACAGAGGTGTCCTAGTTGGTTTAGGAAGGTGCTCGCAGCTGACAGTGCATTTGGATCAGACACATGTAGGTAGGCTCAGGAGAAAGAGCATACTGTGGGTGAACTCAAATACTACTCTGGAAAAGTAGAAGTTATGCTCTAAGTGGTGCTGATAAAGATGGACTTGTTTATAACTGTAATTAAAAAAAAAAGGAAGGGGAAATTTGTTGCAGAATTTCCTTGGACAGTGTTATCAGCAGTTTGAACACAGCCAAACCCTCTTTGCTTCATACTATAATACTCTGGAGTGAGTGGTCATTGCTGCCCTCCAGTTTTTTTGTCCTGAGCCTACATCAGTATAGGGACTGTCTGTGCAGCTTGCTTAAGATGTTCCTTTTGTGGTAATTTAGAAATGTTCTCAGTTACTAGCTAATTCATAGAACAAAATTCCTAAAATTGAACCAAGGTGCTGGGCAGATGGCTGCAGGCTCAGGTTCATGAGTTGGTGATCAGGAGCTGACCCCCACAGCAGGGTAAGGCTGACAGTAGCATGGCTGAGGAGCACCTTTCTCATGTCACTTAGTGTGTGAGCCCTGGGGGAAGACAGCTTGCTCCTGGGCTTGCATCAGTTCAGCTGGTGGAGCACACTCTTAGGTCTGTGTCTGCATGGTTGCATTCACTTGTTTGGTCGTTCAGTTTTTCCTTTTTTCTGACTTGCTGGTAGCTAGAACTGAGAAAACAGGTCTCAAAGCTGCTGGCTCTTGGGCCATGCAGCCTCTGGTAAGCTAGATGGCTGCTTTGCTTTTATAGCTGCTTCACTTATGAAATGCTGTGACCTATGAAATGCTTTGAATAGCCACTTTAACCCTGATAGACAAACTACTGGTGTCATGTGATAACAGATTGGTTTTGCCACAACTGGAGGCAAGATTTCAAGTTTGCCTTTTGTTTACTTGGTGTCTAAACAGCTTAAAGAGGTGGTTAAAGCCTGAACTGCCCGGTGTGTAGGGAGGAATGGGTGGGAGGGGGAGTGCTGCTGCTGGAGGAGCTAGTAATTCAGTGGAGATGCAGCAGCTTGACTTGCAAGTCATCTGCTGCTAATCTAATCACTCTGGGTTCTTAATAAAATCACTCATGTAGCTGAAATGTTGTTTCTTAGCATGTACTCTCAAGGTTAGTCTGAGTAACTTGGTACAAACATCTGTGATGAGGATGAGCCCTTTTCCTTCCCTGGGCTACACAGTGACAATACTGTTTTGAGATCTGAAGTCTAAACCCCAAACCGGTGCTGTTGTATGTGGCTAATATTAAACTTTTACAAATGTTCTTCTATTGGTTTAACTTTTCCCTATCTGAGCAAAATATAACTGTAGTAGTGCTAAACTGAAAAGACAGGCCTGGATCTAGTTAATGGTTTTGTTGATATAGTGGCTATGGTGGTTGACAAGAAATAAAATTTCTTAATTTAAGTAGAATCTTAGGACTAGACATCTCAGTCTTTAAAACAGGCTCTACAAACTTCTTTTTAAAAAAAAATAAAAATTACTCATTAGTCTCCTCCCTGAGTAAATGGCCAGTACAGAGCTTCATTCTGCTCTGGAATGTGAAAGGACTATAGAGCTGCTTCAACCCAAATTTCTTGGTTTATGCTGCCTCCCCCAAAAGTAGTGAAATAATAAGCTGTTAGAACATTATCTCTGGAATATCTAATTAAAGGGAAGTCAATCCTACCTGACCTTAATTTGGTGTATGGCAGTAGTGGGTGTGAGTGAACCATAAAAGCACCCATTCATGATTCAGGCAGGCAGCTGTGTAGCAGTTATGAAAAGCATGTTATCAGCCTGCTCCCTTGTCTGATTGTGGTTTGTTATACTTCAGTATATTCACCTGAAATATCTCAATCACTTCTTAAATGTGGTGTACAGAAAGAACTGTACTTTGAGATACCTTTCAGCCCAGTGAAATCCAAGTTAAGTGCTGCCTGTTGGGACCTCTGGGATGTGGCTAGTCCAGTGTCCGTGTCAGCACAGGATCAGCTCAGCCACGGCTTTGTTGATTGAAAGCCTCTAAAGAGGGGGTTTGTGTAGCCTCTGCAGGTTACTTGTTCTAGCAATGCCATGCTAGAGAACACTGCTTTCCAAATATCCCCCCAAACCTCCCATCTGCTCTCTCTGAACCTGCCTCTTAGTGCATTGTGGAGTGCTACCAAAACATTTGGCTTGTTGCTCTGTTCCAACCAACCCATTTCCTCAGCTGCTCCTCACAAGTCATGTTTCTCTGACCATCTTACTTCTGCTGTCTCCTGCCCAATTTCTCTGCAGCCCAAAGTTGGTCTCAGTATTCCAGGTTCAGCCTGCAATACTGAAGGAATAATAACATCTCTCAGTTTGCTCATGAGAAAGTGATTCTCAAAACCTTCATCTCTCATGAAGCCTGTGAGTTGAAATCAGCTGTTTAGATAGTCTGTATAATGGGGTTAAAAACCCCTCAAACTGAGTGAGTGTGCATTTTCTCCTTACATCATAGGTTGTGCAGCTAATTCTGTGTAGCAAAAGTGGAAACTGTAGAATTTGTAGACACTGTGTGTGTTTGAAGGCCTGTTAATCTGGTGGCACATGCTGGAGACACACAAGTCCCAGAAGTCTTCTACTGGAAGACTAAAATGCTACTTCTGGACAAGCCTTAGTACTGATAGCACTGAGTTCAAGCATATGTTAAAGATCCACAAATTAATTACTGTCATGTCACCACCGTGCTTTAAATTGGGAGAATGCTCAAGCACATCAACTTCTTCATTGGGTACATGAAGACCATCTGATATCATGTCTGTATCTCCAAGCTTAATTATTACAACACCCATTTGAAATAAGTTCTGTTTTCTCCTCTGTTCTTGCATTGTTTTGGTGAGTTATGGCTTATTGCTCAGTGGTGAAAGTTTTCTTTCCTTTCCTCTTTCTGAAGCTGTCAGATATCCATGGAGTATTTAGATGCTCACTGAATCAGCAAGAGAAAGTTCACATGTACACATGAGAGAGTGTGATGACATAGCCTGGGTGATTGGGACACCCACCAGAGGGGCTTGCCTAGGTCATGGTCTTTGTGTGGTTTTTACATCTGAAGTGAACATTCCTAGAGGCATGGACACTGTCTCAGGTCTGCCAGCTCACAAGCGAGTTCCCAGAGAACTAGAGAAAATCCTGTGCTTTCTTTATGTTTATGTTTATGCAGTGTTTAACTATTTTACACAAAATGTAGCAGTGCTGGCAGAAGGGATTTTGTGAGGTCTTTCTCCAGACTGCCTGAACCAGTTCAGAAAATCAGAAGAATCCCCTTTGCTGTGGGATGTCTAGAAATAGTGATAGGATCATAAAGCACTACCATAACACCCATGAATTAACCCTTACAGTATCCCCGTGGAGTATTTAAGTAGCAGCACTCATTCTGAGATGAGTTAATTGCAGTGTGCTGTACTCAGGGTGATTGCTCCATCAGCAGCAAAGCTGTGACTGTGAAATGGAGGAGGCCCCACTCCTGGACTTCTGCTGTAACCAGCAGTTCTCCCCCCCTGCACAGATCTGCTGTGTGCAGTGTTTAGAGCTTCCTTAGAGCCCCAGTTCCCTGTCAGTGTATTATTTTAAGAAGGCACTGGCTGTTTTTGTGATCCTCTTCAATATTCTGTGGAGAGACAAATTTGTACCTCAAAGCATGCTGTTTCTGAAGCAGAAGGGTTTATTTAAATTTTAGGTGAGCATTTTAGGTTGCCCAGGCTATTCCAGTACCTACAAATGATAGAGTGTACTATACACACCGACCGACAGACGTACCAAGTGCTGTGCTCAGACATCAATTCTTGTGGGATCAGGCTCTATAATACTAACCAGACATTCATGCCTCAAATGGCATTTTAGGCATGCATTAATGACCCTAAGAGACAGACCTTCTCATCTTATTGCTTAATTAATCAATGGCCCAGTGGCACATTGGCAGGGCCCTTTTTTCAAGCTGTGCCTCCCCTCCGACGATAATCAGATGGTATATGGCTGTATCTACTTAGGGGAAAGTCAAAACCCAATAAATAAAGTTTAATTTCTTGATTCCCCTGGGACATAGTGATTCTTTTGAACAATGCTTCTTCAGTTGAGTTGAAATTAAAATACAGCATGATGAACATATTGTGTAATATTTCATGGATGGACTTGAGTACCAGGTTTAAGGACCTAAAGGAAAAAAATAAAAAGAGAACTGGTAGTGGCAGGGGAAAGTGTTGATACAGAAACAATATTTTGCATCAAATTTTCAACTTTTATGCATTACAGTGAAGGTCTTCTGTGTATTTGTGAATTTTCGTTGTGATTTAAGCTTGCTGTCCTTGGGACTGGAGTTACCATTTACTTTAAGAATACTTTGTGACGTGCAGTGCAACTCGGTACCACGGGAGGGCAGGTCGGTGAACGGCTGTATTGTGGTACCTGTTCTATTCGCCTCAGATCTACTGTAGAGACTTGAATTCTTGGGTTTATACCGGTACCATGTCAGAGGAATGCAAGTTGCACAAATGGAAATACATAAGTCTGATGCATTTGGTGGATTTAAATGTCTTTTTCTAGATTGTTTTTTTTTTATGCTTTCAAGGTTCAAAGATTTTGCAACTTGCAGTCAGTTTGTTTTGCTTTTGAGAGGCTATAATCCAACTACAGTTACTTATTTAATCACTGACAATATCCAGTAAGTTAACAGAGTTAGCTCTTTAGTTTACTACTTATATTTAATTCAACTTTTTTTTCTTCCTAGCATTAGGTTTCAATATGTGGTAATTTGTACTAGCTTTTATGCTCCAAGTTAAATTCAGGATTAAATAAACCACTGGGTTAAGTAATTACTTGTGAAATTTGAAATTTCATTCAATCCATATTTCCCTTTTCAAGTGAGTGGAAAAATGTATGAAACATTTTAATGTATGAAACATTTTAATGTATGAAACATTTTATTAGAGGAAGTGTGCATACACTTCTGTGGCTTAGAGAGACCTTCTTGCAGAGTGATTAGCAGGGTGCCTGCCACAGTGATGGGTTCTGAAGCACTGAGCGTGTGCCCAGGTCCCCACCAACACATTCTTAGATTCAGAAACACCATCTCAGAAGATAGTTGTGATCTCCCCAGTCCATCCATTGGGCTCTGTTGTTCCTGACCCCTGAGCATCACAAAAGGGAATTCCCTGCTGATTTGTCAGGCAGAAGCTGTCCAGCAACCTGGGAGTCCTGCTTTCCTGTAATGATGGTACAACAAAGTCTTTCAATGGGCAATACTATTTCTTCTGAAAGTGGAGAAAGATTTCCAGCAGCTTGAGCTGAAAGAGTAAGATGAGCGTTTCATCTATCACACATAATGAAGTCCCTGTAGTAGAAGAGGGCTTGTTAAGCAGTGAGGACATTAAGAGGCACCATTTCTAAGACAAATCCAGTCCTGCAGATGCAGGAATGACTGTAGCAGCCTGACCCTTTCTTGCTGTTCAACTGACCTCACTTCTTCCTTCTGAGACTGGTCGAGTCTCTCTGAATACACAGTAGCACATGCTGAAGGGATTCCAGCAGCTTTCCTGCAGCTTGCAGTGGCTCAAAACTGCAGTGGAAACACATATTCTTAGGTTATGGGAGGGTGATGTGGAAGAGTGGTCTTCTGTTGTCCCCATCCCCTACAGCCCAGCAGAAGGCAAACCCTACTGTGCTCTAAAAGATGAGTTGTCCCCAGTGTCTTAGAAGATGGCTCAGCCTTTGCTTGCAGAAGTGGACACTTTTGGTCCATATCTTTCCTCTGCAACACAACTTCAGACTATCAAGGTGTCCCAAAACTACCTTATAAGGAGGTCTCCTCCTCCCTTAAGGAGGAAGAACATCCCCACCTCCATTCTCTCTCCTGTTCTCTGGTTGTTCTTACATTTATACTGTCTGGATGTGGATCTCACTGCCAGAGTACATATCAGAAGCCAATATGCCAGCTGTCACGCAGGCGAAGATTGTGCCGAGATCTGTGAGAATAATTCATGTGTCAGAGCACAGGCCATCTGATAACTTTATCTATCTTGATGTGCAGGTGTCTTGTTGGATAAATTCAGACTAATCTGAGCCCACTGCCCAGTGCATGGTCAAAATGCTGTTATCTAAAACATGAATAATCTCTGTCACAGCTGTTGATGTCCTTAGTATGCTACAGTCTGTCTTTGCATTTTCTTTGGGCTCTAATAATGAGTATCCACAGCTTGCTTTGTATCATGAAAGCCTCTCCCTTTCTCCTGAGTGGCATGACTGTGGGCTGACATGCCAATGGTGCTTTTGGACAAAGATGCAAAAACTTTTATAGCCAGCTAGGTTTTGCTGTTTCTTCCCTACTTCTCCCCACTCCCCTTTAACTTCCTTCCACCCAGTAGGATTTTTGCAATACATTTCTAGAAATATTGTATGCACTCTGACACAAAACAATATCCTCAGCAGTAATAATAAATTAGACTCAGTGGGAATTTAAGGTTGTTCTTTTGTCCAAGGTGATAGAATGGAAGTCATTCATAATGAAGAAAAAAGTACTCGTTATGCAGCGTTTTTGTATTAAACATGCCTCTCCAAATTATCCAGAGTATAAAAGAGAATGTTTTTAGAGCTTTGTTACAACTGTGGTTGAGCAAAATGCATGTGAATGTCCTCTTATTTGCATAACTGGGATTTCTTAAAATACAAACCATTTGTATTGTGTTAAGTTCTCTCAAGCCTTGCTACCTCACGAGCCCTATCATGGTTTTATCATTAATCAAAACAAAGCCAAAATCAATAAACATGCATAATCAGGAGTCTCTGATTCCACTATGCAAATACACTACATATTGATGAAATGTTTCTGAATCTAAAATAGTTTTTGCCTTCCCCCCCCCAAAAAAGTCCCTGAGCCTTTTAATTTTAATATTTTATGCATTGCAATGCAAACAGTGTAAGAATGAGTTCATGTATTGGAGATAACAAGTTAAAAGATAAATGCTGGGTGAATTTCCTAATACTTTCTGTTTGTTGACTTTAAAGGTGCTTTGTGCTTTTGAAAGGCTGCTAATTGTTTGACCTCCAAAGGCCCAATCCTGCTCTGAGCAAAAGCAGTTGCTGTGCCATGCCCTTTCCTGCTGGTACCAGAGCCCGGGCAACCAGGTCCCTGGGCCCTGTGCCAGGGCTGTTTGTTAATTAGCAAAAATCAGTTGTTCCTTATGCTCCATGGAAGTGTAATGTTACAAGGGGACAGGAATGATGTTGGGTCATGACAGGCTTGTGTCCTTGGCATGTGTCCACAGTGGTGATGGGTACCTGCAGCTCTGCAGAGAAAGGGCACTGTTGAGGGGGGCGCGAGGTCCGCTCCTAACCCTGGAGGTAAGCTCAGCTCCTCACTTGCCAGCAGATCATGCCAATCATAACTGAAACATGTTTAGAGCTGCTCTTTGTAGTTTTAAATTCCTTCTCAAACATATATATGTTACTATGATACAAGGATTGTTACCAACTGCATCCAAAATTAAACACTTCAGCAAGAAACTCGGTAATTTCATAGGTTTCAGGTGGGTTGCACCACTACAGTTAAGAAGCTCTATCAGTGCATAGCTCACATTAATGCTGCAGATGCTTTGAATCTGAATCACAAATTTCTACCAAGTGAGTTGTGCTGGGGTAAATCTTATCAGCAACTACTGCTTAGCTCGTTCTCAAGCTGTGTGTATCCACAGCAAGTACAAAACACAGACCCAGGAAACGGACACATCAACAACCAAAGGATTAAAATAAACCAGAACTCTGCGAAGGCCAAAGGTAAAGGAAAAGAAGGATGAAAAAGTGGTGGAAAAGCCAGGCTGCAATTAAGTTGAAAAAGTTCCCTGTTTGCTAGTCAAATAATAAGTCGTGTCAGAGCTGTAGAATTGGCTGTTCCAGTGTAATTGCATCTCTTGTGTATCTGTGGGACTCTGCTAACCACAGCCAAGATCCTCTCGTGAGAGCCATCCCCTCTGAGCTGATTTATTGGCAATGTGAAAAGTTTAAAGGTGTGATGTTTATTTTATATCATAGTAAAAATAAATGTCCTAATCATAGATTAGGAAGCACAGTTTCAAACTGTGAGAGTCTTTTTAAGCTTATTAATTTGCTGCACATGGGTTTTGCAGTGGGAATGTCTGTTTGCTAAGTCATGCCTATTTGCATTTACACAACCATGGGGTGTCTATAAAAAGTTAAGAGTGCCCTAGGACTTTTGGTGGGAATAGGTGCTCACCTGAAAAGAAGTGGCAGATCTGTCTGTAGCTGCTCTCCTTATTTATGGAAACAGCCCCCAGAAGTCAGTGGGATTGTGTGATACATACAGATGCACACACACACACACATACATGTAGGTAGATATAAGTTGAGGGGTGCAGTGAGCTGTGACTTGGGTTTGCTACAAGTATAGTAGTTAGGCTTTTTTGTTGCATCTTTGGTGTTCTGATCTGAAACTTTTGTTTTAAAAACAGGGTAGAGTTGTAATTTTCATGGCCAATGCCTGCACTGTTTGGCAAAGGTAGGAGCGATGGTTACTGCATTGATGGGTTGGTGGTCAAGAGGAACTGACATCTTAAAGTCAGAACATCTCTTGATGTTGTTGTTTGCTTAAATTGCTTTACCACTGCTGCATAGTGCTTGGTAGGTGTTTGCTTACTGTATGTGCTCTATGTGCCTCTGGCACACTGCTTTTCAGAGGGTGGAGTGCTCTGCCAGGGGAGCTGAGTGCACTAGCAATGCTCCAGAGAGTGTGGTGAGACACTCCTCAGCATCTCCCTCACTGCTCAATTTCCCAACCAGCAAAGAGGAGTGAGAACTATTCATCTTTACTTGAACCTCTGCTTACACAGTCCGTGGCAGAACTCCACCTCTAGCCTTTTCTTTCCCCCTTGTGGTCACTGTAATACGTCGGTGCTGGACTGTAACAGGCTCACAGTGTCTGTGGCTGCTCTGTCCACTGCCACTTACCACACTATGGAGTCTTCCACACATGTTTATCATTTATTTTAACTGGAATTTGTCATCTTGCTAGGTCTGAGGCCAATGAGTAATTGTTATGACCTGATGTACCTTGCACACAAGTTTTAAAGCATATCTTTTATATCCACTTATTTTCCAAAAGGTAAAAGAAAAATCCATCAGCCAGACCAGAAAGAATAAAGTACAAAGCCTGTCTGGTTTTGGCAAGGATGGTGGAGGAAAATACAAGTGAGGCCATTTTCTTGTTGCTTGTGGGAGGGATTTAAATGAATAAGAAACTAGACAGAATAAGAGTATTGATGCAAGTCATTACCATTTTTTAAAGCTCTTGGGTTTCTTTCGCTTGAACTCCCTACAAAGGGGTAGGGTATTAACATTAATCACAGAGCAGGACCTTCAGCCCCCAGGAGTGTCAGCCTGGCACCTCTTCTCATTGTTGCATGTTGAAAGGAGGGAATACAAAAAATTACCTGGTGATCTTGCTGGACCAGCACAGAGGGTAACAGGCTGAGGGGTAAAGGAAATCATTACCATCTCATCCAGGTCTGAGGGCTGGAAGTTTTAACATTATTGTGCCCTGCAACTCAGAGGAACAATGCTGGTTGTGTTTATCAATCTCTGGCTGCATGGACTGCTGCCTTCATTTAGACAGTGGTTTGTGTTTTGAAAATATTTTTCACATGAGACTTCTGACGAGCATTGAAGGGAACAACTGGACCTCTCTCCAACATGGGGAGGTGTAATTAACTTCTTGGCAAAGATAGGATTGGAACCAAGGAATCCCCTCGCCTCTATCTCCTGCTCTAAACATTTTCATGACCTTTTTTGGAAAAGTTTTGCAAAAGTAATATTGAGCAGAGGATTTTTTTAATTTATTTTTTTTTCCCCCCATGCCATCTTCTGTTTTGTTGCACAGTGTGGTCTGTTTTAAATAAGCTCTACAGTGCAGTCATTTAAGGAAATGAAGATATTTCATAGCCCGCTTAGCATTTGCATTTGAATATAGGCCACCCTGCTGTTTGATTAAACTGGAGTTTAAGAAAACTATAAGAACCGAGGTTCATATGCAGTGCAGTACTTCACACTTGGATTGCAAAGGTTGTTGAAGGAAAAAAAAATGATAATATCCTTGGAAGTACATGACTAATGAGAATATATATAGCACTTCTGAGACAGCTCAAATATATAATTATTGTGAGGATTTCACAGACACATAAATATAATGATCTTCAGCTAAGTAAATTGCTACCTACCAATGAAATAAATATGGTCCCTTCAGAATTTGAAATAATTCAGTACTGTAGGTGGTGGGAAATGATTCACCTTAGCTGTTATCTCTGGAACAGTAATATAGAAATATATCTGCCAGGACTGTTGCATTTACATTGTTCTTCATATCCTGTGGAGTTTGTCAGAAGATCTGCAGTCCCTGCTGATTTCCACCCCCTTATTTTGATAAGACTCTGCACAGCATGGCTCAACAATGGGTTGGAGCAGCTAATATTGTTTACCACAGTAGGCATCTCAGCCATAATATTTTTCCAAGAAACACTGATGTGTTTAAAGGTCAGGTTGATACTGATTTGACTGCTAAACATGAATTCATTTTTCTAGAAGTGGAAGGGTGTACATGCCTTGGGATAAAGGTTAAACTGTTGTTTATGCACTCGATGGGTGGAAAACACAAGGCTTTAATACACAAATCATAATAGCCTATTCTGGTCAGCCAGAGGAATGCAGTGCTTTACATTTAAATGGAAGCCTTGAATCCACAGGCTTTTGTGACTTGCTACCGAAGAAAACCCACTGAAAACTTCAGTGCTCACCTGGAAGATCTGGACTTTGCAGCTAGTTTAGTGGGTTTTCTAGGCACACTAGTCCAGAACTCATCTAGTTTTCCCAGCAGCACTGGTGAAATTTAATTCTTGTACCTCTGATGACCTGCCAAAGACTGGCCTCTCCTGCCACAGTGAGGGGAGTAAAGGAAGGAAGGAGGGACAGATGGACAGACCTTTAAGTTTGGATTTGCACTTCTTGCCATCTCTGGTGGAGTGGGAGTGATGTGGTGGTGTCTGCTTTTGCTGAAAGAAGTCACCTCCTCTGCTACAGCTACCAGCTCTCCTGTTGAGGTGCCTCTTCATGGCAATGACATTGTGATCAGTAAGGCTGGCTGAGCCACGGATCTGCTGCCCCTTCTGCTTATGCCAGCTCAGCATTCCTGGCAGGCTGCTGCTGTGGAAACCTGCACTCAGAGGAAGATGTTCTGATGGCTTCAGCTGGGCTGGTTGGGCTTCACAGGGAGGCAAAACTTAGCCAGGACATGCTCAGTTTCTACTTTCTTAGAGGTGAGACGTCAGATGGAAGTGTGAGTGCTCGGTGCTGAGCGGTGCTCTGTCCACAGCTCCATCTGTGGTGTTTTCCAGGGGCCAGGGGAAGAGGGTAGCACATCCCAAAGCTGAGAAGGGGTTCAGTGTAAGTACAAACCTCATCATTCTTTCCTGGCTTCCTTTTCCCAGGTGCTTGTTCTTATTTAAGGATCATTTCCTCCAGCCTTTCAGAAATCACTCTGCTCTTGAGAGAGCTTCTATCCAAAACCCACCCTTGGTTTTGTGGGAAGTGAGGGATTTTTTCCATCAGAGTGTGCTCCTTCCCAACAGTCTCCTTTCTTACACACATCAGTCACCCTCTCCTTTCCCATTCCTCTCCTTTTCTCTTCCTCCACTCTCTCAAGTCACCCCATTTATATACCTTTTTATACCTTTATTTTCACCTTCCTCCTTTCTTTCTATAAAGAGAAAATCTTTGATGTCAGGTTACAGAGAGGTGACTGTAGCCTGTGGGAGGCTTTTCAAGGTAATCATCGATGCTCTCTGATCACTGGACCTGGTTCCTTACCCAGAGGTTTTGGTTTCTGGGGTAGGGCTTCGGGGGCTGTTGAGGTGTGTAGGGGGGGCTGTGTCACAGGTGGTTGCTCTGTGCTGTTTTCAATGTGCTGTTTGGTCTCTGTGTTCACTGGGACAGTGAAGTAGTAGGACCTCTGGAGTAGACCAACCCCAGCTCTAAAGATGATTTTTAGAAACTCAAGTGTACCTATCAGCTCTGATAAGCACACCATTTCCACTTGAAATCTGCCTTGTAAAAGGCTCTGTCCTTCTCACTGTTTGCTTTCACTTTCATTGATTCATTTGAACCATCTCATAAATGTTTTCTAGATTTGTTTTTGTATTTTCTACAGATTCTGTCACTGCAAAGCCTCCAGTCCTGGCACAGCAAGCTCAGGTCGCTTCTTTGATCCGGTTTTCAGTGGGATGTTCTGACACCTTGACCATCTTGGCATTTGCCTTGAGAACAGATGGAGGAAGCAGTCCATAATACGCCTCTTGGCCTAAAAGCAGAGCATCTAGTAGTGCCATGAGTGGCTTTCTGGCTGACATCAAGAGCACAGGATGCTGTATTTGATTAGCTTTGCTTTCACAAGAAGGACCCACTGTATTGTTTTGAAGAATGTGTTCAGTTGTTTTAGCAAACTTCAAAATCCCCCGTGGCTGCAGAAATAGAACACTCAAGTGAAATGGTTGCCCTGTCAGGGATAAAAGGCCTTGCAAAATGTTCTGTCTACACATCATGCTCAATCCTGAAGCCATATCAGTTCAGAAAAAAACTTCTGGATCTCTCTTTTTTCTTTCATCTTTTGAAGACAGATAAATCTAGAAACCCTGCAGGAAGATTTCTGACTTAGCAAACAGAGCCTGACTGCATTTTGCTTTGGTATTTTAGCTCAACATTACAAATACTTGTGTCAAAGATCTTGGCTTGAATCCTGGAATTAGTTCAGATGCAATGGTGTGATAATAAGAAAAAAAATCCTCCCTAGGCTTTCATGCCTGCTTCTTGTTCTGCCAGGTTGCCATTGCTCTCTCACTGAAGAGGAAAAATTGAAGAGCTGATTTCCTGTATTCCTGAGGTTTCTTATGGGAAGATAATTTTCATGGATGTTGTAAGGTATCTTTATTACTGTTTTTAAAATAAAGTGTGGCACAGGAAAAAAAAAAAAAGGCCACTTGAGAAAAACTAGCACTGGACTAGAAATGAGAACTTTCATGTTCTCTCTGCAGCATGTTTTTCTTCTTCCACCCCTGCTCCTCATGCTGAGGCACAGTCCCATGCTCCCTTCCATTTCCTTGGTGTTAATCATTCCCTGCACTCCTGCCTTGTTACCAGCTTTCTTAGAAATCCATCTCAGAATTCCTCATGAGGGTGCCTTATCCCCTAAATGTTGAGCAGCAGAGCAGCCCCTTGTTAGACTAATTCCAGATAGGTATTTGCAGGGGTGAGTCCAATCCCATAAAACAGATATTGTATCAGATATTGTCTCTTGTTGCTTCACCTTTTAAGGAATTCAAGTGAGTGTTTATATGTGGTTATCATTTTGGAAATATTATCCAACAGATTTTTCTAGAAATCAAAAAATTGAAAAACATGGGATAAGTCTCATTCCTTGTTAGGGTTTAAACCAGAAAGAAGAAGAAAAGTATAATCTGTGAGAGGGATGCTAGGGTTTTCTTGTCCTTTTCAATAGTAAGTGACACATATTCACCACAGTGATGGTAATTCAACAGGATAGAGGATGCAGTTTGATTTTCTTTACATCACCACAGTGTCTGAACAGTTTTGAGTTGCCCCTTAAGTGCAATAACTGATATCTGTTGTAGTTTTCATGTCTCTTCTTACAGAGGTTTGTCTCTGCATTTCATACTTGCACTGGTACAGCCCTGGTTAGGTACTACCTTGCCCCCCAAATATACTCACCAGGCAAATAAACTGCTCTGTGTACTGCAGGTAGGAAGTGTGTGATGGTCTGTTGGATCCTGAATGGCTGATCAGAGTAGTAGGTTGGGTGATGCCTTCAGTCTAAATGTTTCCTGGCTTTGCATACTTCTCACCAGAGAATTTGGCATTGCTTGATAAGCTCTGTGGAGCAATGGGAACAGAGAAGGAACAATGGGTAAGGAAGGCATAAGAATACAATATACTGCCTGGTTATTGAGAGGGGCAACCAGGCTGGGGAAGGGTCTAGAGAACAAACCTGCTGAGGAGCAGCTGAGGGAGCTGGGGGGGTTTAGTCTGGAGCAGAGGAGGCTGAGAGGAGACCTTCTCCCTGCCTAGAATGACCTGAGAGGAGGTTGGAGAGAGGTGGGTGATGGTCTCTTCTGCCCAGGGACAGGGGACAGGACAAGGGGAATGGCCTCAAGCTGCACCAGGGCAGGTTCANTCTGTGTGATTCTGTGTGTGTGTTGTATAGGCTGAGACACAGGATTGCACAGGCAGCTGAAACTGCCTTGAAAGGAACTAGAAAACCCCCAGTGCTTTCTCACTAATAGCGTAGCACAAACCTTTAGCTGTGAGATGATGCCTGGGTCAGTTTAAAGCCTCTTTAGTAGTAAAAGGAAAACAAACATCTCAGATTTAAGAAAAAAAAAAAAGTTAAAAGAACATGGTTCTTGTTAATAGTCAAAGGCAAGGGTTGTAGACACCTTCAGATTAAAAAAGGCAATTAATATTTATTTCATATCAAAGTAGATTGCTAATTAGGGTTGTGCTCTTCCCATCCCCCAGGGAAATAATCAGATGAGTGAATCTCATCTGGAAAGTTCACATGTGGCAATGAGAAGCTCATCATGAAGAGAAAACCAGAAAAGAAACAGGATGACCTGATGTGATGTTCAGGCTGTCTCATAGACTTTGTTCTCTAATGGGGTTTAAAAGACCTGGTATCAGTGAATTTATTTTACTGGTTTTCTTGTGACACCTTCTGAAAGGCCGTGATTATATATAGCTCAGTCACTTGTCAGTGTCCTTTCATTAACATGCCTAAAGAATCTTAATTGCTCAATCAGAATAGCAGATTTTTCCTCTGCTGGTAAAGTTTAAGAGGTTATTCAAGCCAAACAGAGAAAAAGGAAATCCTGCCCAAACAGATCCCATAGAAAGCACAAACTAGAACAGCAAAAGTCAAGTCTAAGGAGGAAATTGAATAGGGAATAACTAAAGATTGGAAGGTAAACAAGGAATTATTTCACATCTCTCGAAAGCAGGAGTGGCAGTGAGTAAGGGACAAAGGTTGGGCTAGATATTGATGTGTCAGAAAGTGAGCTGAAATAAACAAAAAAAAAAAAAGAAATTGAAGAACAACACATGAGCTAAACTAGATGGTCTTCAACATTTAAATGTTTGAGGTGTTGAATAAAACATCCCATCTTTCCTACCTGCTGAGTGCACTGCCATATTACGGGCATTCAGCAAAAATGGTGTGTCCCTTTGAGTGAACACTCAAGTGATGAAGTAAACAGCTCTTTGGTATAGGGATATCACTTGAAATTATCTGTCTGAATGACAGAGAATTTTCTATTTACAAAGAACTTCCCCCTTTTTTTACAAAATCTTGTCTGTATGTGTTCAGAAACAGATTGTTTTCCACTGGAAAACTTTAACACTTGCCAACCTTCCCAATAGCACCATCAAGGTCCTCTCTGTTGAAAATTGAATGTTTGGGTTTTGGATAAAAAGTTTTAATTCTGTCTTTAAATAAATTGAAGAACTTAATGGGGAAATTTCCTGTTTCCAGACAGATCTAATTATAACATCAATGTAAGACATTTGGGGAAAATAGGGCTGCTTTGAAAATCATAGTTTTCCAGTTTAGAAGAATTATTTGTTGTGGCTAACTAGTAAAAATAATAAATTTGAATATTCAAATATGATAAGCTGGTAGAAGAACTAGTCAGGGACAGAGCTAATTTTTCTTCAGTTTATAACTATTTTTTAATCTGAAAAACCTAACCATCAGAACAACTGTCAACTTGCAGTGTGACATCAAAATGAATGAGATGAATACCAAGGATTAATATAACATCTCATCATATCATTCAGGTTACAGTCTGAACAAGATGCTGAGATTTGAAGATGAAACAAATTAGCTACTTGCTGAAGACTAGAGAGGTTGATTAAGCTTTGGGGTGAATCAATATAAATTGGTGTTTGGAGATCATGAAACAAATGAAATTAGGTGTTAACATTGCAATAAAGCATATTTAAAAGAATCAAACCCCATGGATATAACGCAGGTAGTTTCTAAACCAGTAAAAGACCCTCAGGAAAAAGATCCCAAAGTGCTTCTGGAAGATGAATGGATGATCTTCCAGAAGTGTAACTGTCAGTAGTTAAACATAAGAAGCATCTTCTGATTTCAGAAGAGCCTGGAACTGGACTGTCCTAATGTCTTGTATCAATTCTGTAAACACAATGCTGCCTGAATTGCTTGTCTTGATTCTGATCAACCTGTTTCAGTAGAAGGTTTAGTGGAAATAGAAGATGTAACATATATTACTACAGCTATGGGAAAAACTTCCCTGAAGAGTTTGGATAATGAATAATAAAATCAAGTAAATAAAAAAGCCTTAAAAATAACTCAAATGAATCCCAGTAAATGTAGTAAAAGAACCATGCAATTTTCATGACTTTCCCTGTGTGGGTGTACACATTTTTAAACTTCAAATTGATTCTTTGATGTTTTGTAGATTGTATTTTGTGCTTTGAGGTGTTTGTGTGAGGAAAGGCGAATAGCTGCAATTTTTTCTTTCCTTTCTTTAAATGCCTTGTTTGCTATTTTAGTTTTAACTGAAAGACAGAGGTTGTCTCCTAGAAGCTTAATGTTATTAAATCAGCAGGAAGATGTCTGACATGGTTTGCCATTGTTCTTAAAAAGTAATTAGGCAGTGGAGTGGAGTCAACCCCAGTGGAATACAGGTATATCTGCTTTATAACCTGTAAGACATGAGTCTTAATTACACCATGGCAGCAGTCACTTTAGCACTTCAGTCCATTTTGCTGAATGTTGACATTACTAAATTATCTCGTGTTCTAAATGCAAAGTACCTGATTTTTTTTTCCTAAATGCATTTCTTGGCAACCAAGAGGTAAATTGGTCTGGTTTCGTTTTTAAGAAGGGCTTTGTCCTTTAATGGTCCTTAAATTAATCCAGATAATTCCACCTGAGAGGATGGCACTTCTAGAAGGCATTGAAAAAAATCGTGCATTGTATTGCTTGCATGCATTTACAAACATGCTGTAGTCTCCTATTCACACAGCAAAGAGATTTCTACAGTGACTTAACTGAGAGATAAATAAATGAATGTCATTAAAGAGCAGTTTTCCTGCCTTTGAAATTAATGGCAGAGCTTTAGGTGAAGTGGAGGACGGTTTGTCCTGGAAGAATACAAGTTCATTTTCAGCAGAACTGGATGCCTTTAACTAGGGGGTGGTGATACATTTTTAGGCATTCATCATCAGAAATTTTAATGCATCTACTCTGCACATTCCTTAGTCTACACTGATCCTTACAAAGGGCAACTACATCCTTTGCTCCTTTGCATAAAGCAAACTTTTAGGCACAGAATTTCAGGGGCTCTTCTGAGGTCACAGTGTGTTGTGGGGAGCCAGAGCAGAACCCAAGTCTGTCGCTTTTCCCCAGGGTCTTTCCACAGAGTCTTGTTTAGTTTTTCTTTGGTTGTTGGAGTTTTTTCTTTAGTTCTTCGATCTCATAATGGTTTCTAAGTGTTACTTTGGAAAAAAAAAATTGGGTAATATGTGTGTTTACTGAAAGGGAAGCCATAGCACAAGAACATCTGAAGAGCCAAACCTGCAGGGTACTAATGCCAAGAACCGGGATGGATGTTCCCACATCATCTGGTGCAGCCACAGGTTGTTCTTTCCTCCCACAAACAGACAGAAACAGCCTCTGCCTCAGCCTGCACCAGGCTGCAGTTAAAACAGGAGCTGTCACACCCTGCAGTGTGAGGAGACCCACTGCTTGTCACTTCATTTCCAGTAACCACAAGGACCACGAGAGTGTCCAGTGATGTGCAGCAGCGTAAGATACAGGGAGATCTTCATGTAGCCCCGACTTTCACGAGGGTCCTTCGGAGCATCCCTTACAGCAGTGGTCAGTGTCTGCCACTGGAAACTGCTGTCACAACTTTTCCTTTCTTTGCTTTTTTATTTTTTATTTTTTTCCCAATCTGCAGAAGACCAGCAACCGGCGGTGCAGCGCGGGCTGCGAGTCCTCCGGTAGATGGTGCTGATGTAAACCTTTGCGTAACACACGCAGCGCATCCCTCGGAGGTACACAGGGGGCAGTTTGTGCGTGTACACACACTGTCTAGGGCACGGATGGCTACCGCAAATTTCCAAAGGCTTTTTCCAGCTGAAAAGACTCCGGAAAAAAAAGATCTGATTTTACTTCGCATAGCATGGCATGGTCTGAGCATATTAATACTAGCTACTTATTACCAAGTAATAAAGCAATGCCAAAAGTTACTCAGCAGTATACCAGCTCCATCATTTCAGGTCAGAAAGTCATCAATATTGGTGCCTTCTAAGAAAGATTTCCTTTACTGGCCACAAAAAGGAACTAAATCAATATAGAACTATTGCTAAATCTGCAGTAGTGTATCAGGAAAAAGAAGGGACTGTGTGTGCACTCTTTCACTTAGTTGTGGTATTTGGTGAATCTTTATCGTGTGAGGTATAAAAAAAAAGGGGAGAGGGGGCTGAAGGTTATCTGTACTTACAGTCTTCTTGTCTGACTTCTGTCAGGATTATTATTTGCAATTCTGTGATCCCAGGCTAGTTCAAGATCTCTTCCCAAATGCTTTTTCTTGAAAATTTTAATAGCAAATTTCCATCTTGGCCACACAAGTAATGAGGAAAAAAAAAAAAAAGAGCTCCTCAAAGAGTTACATTTTTTTGCTTCAGTATCTGAATCTTTTGCTTAAAATCCAGGGTAGTCATTGGAGGTGTTCACACTGTCCTTAGCAGGATCCTGCTCCTTCAAAGGGCCTCTGAGAACTTATATTTCCAACAGGGAAGTATTTAGCAGTTAAAAGATTAGTAGCAGATTAAAGTGTTGCCTGCATCAGACTTCCATAGTTGTTGTAGATAAAGTTAGTGTGATCTGCTGCTTTTGGAAGAAGACAGCTGAAGTCCTGCCACAGCTCACTTTGAACAAACCTGCTCTCAGGACCTCAGCTAGCTGCACTCCCACCTCTCTGCTGAAACACCCATTGCAAGGAGGAACATTAAATAAGTAAAGTAAGGATATAATTTTCACCTCCATCTTCCTAATTTAGAGTTCTGCTTTCATTCCTTTGGTAGTGAATGAGTTTGTGCAGGATGGCATCAAAACCTGGGAGTGGAGTTTTACCCACATGGAATAACTCACAGACAGAGTCCAAAGAGAGACTTTTGTGTGTTTGTCTTCCTGGTTACTTTGATGAGATCAGGGCAATGTTGTAAAATAGTTAAGAATGTGTTTTGAAAATGATTTAAGTCCATGATGCTGCCAGATAGAGCAGTGTGGGTGCTCTCCTTGTTCTCAGGCTCATGGTCCTGGTGTGTCCTGATGTTGCTGCAAGTGCACTCACCTGTTCTGCTAAAGCAGAAGTTTTGTTTCTTGCATGGACCACTAAAGCTGAGACAGAAGCAGCTCTGGACATGTGTGCTTAGGACAGGAAGAAGGTCAGGATCACCCTTTCCTTCAGACCTAACCTAGTCTTAAGTATGCTTCAGCTGGCTTCCACACTGTGCCCTAAATGTTGAGTGAAGTTTGCTGAGCAAATGAAGTTCTCAAAAACTTTAATTTGATGCCTACATAGACCTGAAGATGCCCAAGCATTTAAATGCTTCTGTTCCTTGCCCATGTTTGATACCTACCTGAGAATCCTCCTTGATGGAAGTGTAACTCAAACCTGATCTCCTAGAAGATCCAGAGCTGGTGGAAAGGCAGTAGGAGTAGTGAAGTGATCTCAGCACCAACATGTCTTACAAACAGCTGCAATCAGAGGACTTATATGCAACATGTTGTACAAATAGAGATGTACATTCAATTTCCTCCTTTGAATAGGGAAATTTAAATCTCATCTCTCAAGTGACTAATTTGAGCTCGAGACGGATGGGATGGGAGCATTACTAATTTTTCCTGTTCAAGATTAATTAGTCCAGTGAACACTAGTAGGAACAGAAGTCTACAAGTCAGTATGTAGGGCACTCAGTTTGAGAGGAAAAAGGCTGAATGGGATCTGTCTTAAATCTAATGACTGTTTGGCTCGACATACAAAGGACAGTTGCTCCAAAGGCAGTCTCAAACCTATTACACATTGAGTCTCCGTGTCTCTGGGAAGTTATAAAATTCTATTAATCCTAAAATCAGACCTTAATGTAATTTATTGAGGGATCACAATTTGTACATTTATTTGCTTGTCATGCTATTTGCAATACAGAGCTCTGGCTTTTTATGATCCTCTGTGGTGGTATCATCTGACTAAGATTATAGCAAGCCCTTGGACAAAATGAATGCTGTAGGTTAACTTTCTGCTATTGTGTGTGTGAGTGTTTGCACTGGAGCTGAATTAACCACCTACCAGGACAGTAGACAGCTGGAAATGTCAAGTTTCAGGCAATCCCACAGGAGAAGCACATATGCAGAAGTGGTTTGGGTTGATTCTGCTGAAAGATTATTTGCTTCACTCTGAACAGGGAGTTTTATTTAAAAGCAAATGTGCTTTGGAAGCATTGCTTGAGAGATTGAGGTTAGAGGGTTGGTTGGTTTTGTTTATGTGGGGTAAAGATAGGGGAGATTTTTGGAACAAACAGCAGTATATGCAGAATGATATTGATTTTAGTACAAACTGAACTCTGCATCTACTTCTGGAAGATAACAAAAAATGGGACTCTTCTCCTATAATTGTGGTTAAATAACTGCCCTGTGGCTGCATTTCTGGTGTCAAAATTAACTAAATATATTTTGTATTGCTTTTATTGCAACTGGCAAATGAGCAAGTCGCTAATAGTAACAGAGCTGTTGTGTAATCAAAGCTAATCCTTACTCATGGTAAGAATTGGAGTCAAAGCCTATAATCCTACTGTAGGCTACATTCCTCTGCAGACTTGCTCCTAATAGCTCTTCTCTTTTGCTCCTTCTGAACTATTTTCTGTAATTTTAGATTAAATTCTTGACCTAAAATTTGTGTTGGGGGTTTTTTGAGGATTTTTTTCCACGGGGAGTGTGTTTGGGTTTGCCTTGGTGCCCTCTTCACTGCATAGCAGTGAAGAGGGCACCAAGGCAAACTCAAACACACTGCACAGTGCCTCAGACAATCATGGTACTGGCAGCACTTACACATGTCATTGCAAAACTTGCTCTATTTCCTGCATTGCTCACATTCCAGATTGTTAGATTCCTTCTTTATTTCAGAGAGTCACAGCTTTTATTTAATCAAGTCAGAGGAAATAAAGTCCTTGTGGCTGTGGAGAGAGGTCTACCATAAAGGCCTGTAAAGCCAGGAAAAAGAAAAGAACTTCAAATTGAGTCCTGTGGTTTTTGCAGACCTGATTCAGAAGTTTTGAATAGTTCCAGCTTAATATCTTAACATTTGGTTTACAGTGGATCCTGTTTGAAAGGGACATTGTTCACACACACACTTAGGTGGTTGCAGAGGCTTTTCCTCTTTTGCCGTCGTTGAAAAAGTGCATCTAAGTCCTCCTCAATGAACTGTTTGCTGGTTAGTGCTTCTGCTAACAGTGACTGGAGATTAATTGTAAGTCTTTAGTTCTAATTAATGCTGATTTCCTGATGTGCTGAATTTATCAAATCAGTAATTAATAAGTAGCAGCTCTTCTGTGGCTTTTTGCAGGGTTATTTTATTGGAATAACTTGCAGCGGCTGTGACGCCCAGCGTTACCGTATGGTTTCAGTGCCGATGCTGGCATGGACTGTACATCCATTCAGTTTTCTTACCAGCCCCTACCAGGGCTGACATCTCAAACTGGGGAAAATAGACTACCAGCAGCAAACCATGGCACTCAGACTATCCACCAGCTCTGTGCACGTCAGTGTGGGAAAATTCTTCTCCGAGACCCATCAGCGATCATCTCACAGCCTGGAGCATGGGACTGAACACTTCTTATTATCTTGATGTGAATGGACATGAGCTCTATAAAGGGTAGAGGAGTTCCCCACCCTCGCTCCTGCCTGACCTGGGGCAGGAGGGCCCTCTGTGAAGGCAGCTCTGCCTCTTTGGTTGATAAGATGCCAGGAAACAGTGAAAAGCATCTCAGCAAGTTGGCCCAAGCAGGTTTCACTGTGCTTTTCTGTGAGTGGATGACTACTATACCATAGGTGGTGATGTTAAAAAGGAGAATGTGAAGCTGTCCTGGATTTGGCAAGGATAGAGTCAATTTTCTTCCTAGTAGAAGGGGTTTTTTTGCTGTGTTTTGGAATGAGGGTGAGAAGAAAGTTCATAGCACACAGATGTTTTAGTTGTTGCTAAGCAGTGTTTACAATCAAGTCAAAGACTTTTCAGGAAAAGAAATCTGGAAGTGTACAAGGAGCTAGGAGAGGACACAATCAGGACAGATGACCCCAACTGGCCAAAGGGGTATTCCATACCCTAGGGATATTCCATTCCATGTGGCATCAAGCTCCCTGTATAAACTGGGAGGAGTTGGCTGAGAGGTGCGATTGGTGCTTTGGTACATACTGGAATCAGCCTACAATTGCTTTTGTTTCATATGGTCTATTGTTATTGTTCTTTTTCTATTCCTCTGATGTCCTATTAATCCATCTTAGTCTCAACCCATGGATTTTCCTTTTTTTTTTTCCATTCTCCTCCCCATCCCATCAGGGCTGTGGGGGCGGGAGCAAGTGTCCGTGTGGGCTTAATTGCTGGCTGGGGCTAAACCACAACACAACACTGGCTGCTGTAAAATCTTTTTTTCTGCCTAAAATTGAAAAAATGGTTAAAACTGAAGGGAGGCTACAGTGTTGATTAATGATGAACTGAAATGAGGAAGTTTGTAGATGGATATGTGTTGGTGATTAATTTGGCCAGAAAATAAGATTTATAATCAGTCTGCAACGCACTCATACTGGTTTAAACTGTGTTGAAATGATTTAACTTTGTATTAAAGTTCTGTAATGCTGATGGAACTGAGATCAGGATCTGGTCCAAGTTTGTTACTATTCTTTCAGTTGTTCTAGGTGGAAGAGTAGAAAAAAGTTTATGAAGTTTTGAGCTTGTTGGAGCTTCAAGCACCAAACTCCCAGTTGGATACTGGGAGTTTGATACTTACTCTTTCACCTGCAACAATCAACACTTCATTATCATTTGCCTTATAATCTGGAAACTTAATTACTGCCATTAATTACTACCACTGAGCAACAATTTCTCACCACTCTTAACACAATACAGGTGCCAAACTCCATGCTCAATGCAGAAATTAAGCAGAAAACTTTCCGGGAGACAGGTACTTTGGATTTGTCTGTCCAGTAGGAGTGTCCTTTAGTTCTGTGCTGCTGTTACATGCTGCTTCCCAAATCAACTATGGTACTGAAGTGTGAAACCAAAACCACTTGATACACTGTGTCTTGAAGTCACAGGGAATTAAAATAAAAAAGCTTTGTTGTCTAACAAAGAATGCTTATTGCTTGTCATCAGCAACAATGGATTTTTTTTCCTTGTAGCTTGAAAATCTCTGCCAGCAAACAACCACAAATGAAGGGTTTTTACACAGACTGAATTCTTCCTTCCTTTTTTTTTTTGCTTTTTTTTTTTAAATGCAGGGCTTCCTTTGAAGCTTTATTTTCATCCTAGAGGGTCTCCACAGGATGAGAGGTACTGCAGGACATTGGAGTAGATCTTACAGAGAGGTTGTGGTGCCTCTATCTCTGGAAGTTCATTTGCCTCAGAAGTTAATAGGTGTCAGGATCCTTTTTTTGTGGTTTGGGATGAACCAAATGACCTCAAAAAGACCTTCAAAATTCTATTATCTCATGATTAAGCAGTAACTTGCCAAAGTTAATTCTCGTGTATCTTACATAAACCCAGGCTCTTGCCACTCAAGTGAGATGAGGCTTTATACCAGTATGTCTCATCAATCTAAGTAGCCTCTGCAGCACTATTTAATAAGCACTGATCTGTTGGAAACACTAGATTAGAGGGAAGACAGTGTGCCAGACAGCTTGTTTGTGGGAAGGCTAAGATAGCCCAGGTGAGGTCAGTGCTCTTGCAAGCAGTTACAGGAACCGGTTAATTTCTTCAAAATTCACATACAATATGTAAATTGGATTAATTTCTGGAATTATGCCCATGAAGAAATGAGGGCATGTGTGGGTAAGAAGTGAATAGGATCCATAGGCAAATTAGGAACCCCTAGAAAAATCCACTAGCGATTGTCTCTTCTGGTACCACGTTTGACTTGTGACTCCACAGTCTTGACAGGCAGTGAAAAAAAATTGGAAGAGACCAAACTATAAATCTAAAGACATCAGAGCAAAGACATAGTGAATGAGTTTAATAAATGGCAAAAGAGGATTCAACAGGAAGGAAATGGCAGCATATATTATACATAGGCGACAAATAGTTTTCAACCCAAGGGTTTATTTCCTTGAACTTTGTTTACTGCAAACATGTAAGATAAAGATAAAACCAGTTAGAATGCACTTACCTCTGGGGAGTTTCCACCAGTTCAGCTCATTGCCTCCTCTTTCACATACATTCATTTCTAAATCACACTTGTGAGTCTGCACAACCCCCTTAACGTGCATAGATTTGTTGCAGACGTTAAACTGAGTTGCATATAATACATCTCTTGTGCAGAAGGAGGTGCTTTGGATAGCCATAAACATCCTCTTCCTGCTATCAAGAGTTTGGCCCTCTGATCTGCCTTACTCCTGTGCAGCTGGGGGTAGGAGTTGGTATTTACTATCTGCAGACCAGGTGAAACACCGAGAGAGACCCCGTAGGAACAGACAAAAGCTCCACCGGAGGCTTTGCAGCATTTCACACACATTTTGTGGTGCAGAATGGTGTTTTACTCCATTCTGGCTTTCAAGAACTGACTGAAGAGTAATTTTGTATTTAAACTAAGTAGACATCTTAAACTGGCTAAACCACTTTATCTGTCAACGTTTGTGCCTCCTGTCAAAGGGCTAAACCTTGCCCTCCAATGTATTTGTAATTTCCTTTTAACTGCCACTCGCTTGGAGAAAGTAGATGGTCCATATGCTACTTCAGCAAATCCATTGCTTGGTTTGAGCCAGAAAGGATCATTGGAGCTAGTTGGGTCTTGTATCTAACACATACTCCAGGATTTCACCTGGCTATCTTATTTTGAGTGCAATCATTTTTCATTGAGGAGGAAGAATCTGAGCTCCATTTATTAAAAGTCTTTGTTCTCCTGTAAGAGGAGAATATAGCTGGAGATAATCTTTATCTCTCAGTCTCCTGATATTACAGAAAAGCAGATATTTGAGAACTGGCTTTCAAGTGGGATAGAAAAATAAGAGGTTTCTTTTTTTCCTCATGAAACTTAATTTTTAATTCTTAAGTAATTGGGAAGTAGAAAGAAAAAAATAATTGGAGGTGGTCGTGTGTTTGTGAGTACCACAAGTAAACCTGAAATTACAGATGGCTTTTTTAGTAGCAAAATGTTCAAAATGCCTCAACCAACAACTATATTTATCTGGAATGTACAGTAAAATGGTGAGCAAGTCAACGAAACGAACCAAAAATAAGGGATTATTCTCTTTGTAGAGGATGCACGTGACTCACAACTGTTGGTGGAGGAGCAGAGTCATCAGAACTAGCGGGTTAAACTGCACATAGCCACAGCCAGGCTCAAAGCAGGAGGAAAAGTTTCAGTGACAATGGGAGCATTGTTGGGAAAAATGCCGAAAGCCCATCTGCCAAAGACATGTGACTGAGTCATAGGCAGACACCAGAGCAGAGCCACACATCCCAGAGAGCAATCTGGAGCTCAGCTGAGAGGAGATCTGAGCTAGAAACAGGCTGGACCTGCCTGCTCAACACCTTTCTAATCTTTTTTTTTTTTTTTTAAAAAAAAAAAGAAGATGGTAGAAAGAAATTTCAAATAAAAAGTTCCCACTCGTTCAGATGATGGAGTGACCTTTCCAGAAACTCGTACAAATTTCCAACCTGTGAGTCTTAGGCTTGAAATATGAATTTAAAAGGGGAGGGTGGTAGTGTGGAAGGGGAGTGTGTCATTTCTTTTGGTATTTTGTTTCCAGCTCTATCCTTTGATCTCTGCAGCAGTGTAGTTCAGACAATCTGTAGAAATATTGCTAAACCGAGTTACTTTGTTATATTTTACTTCAGCCATTTGTCAGCATATGCCATAAAAATTTTAGTTTTCTCTCTTGATCTTTATCAGAGATTGCTGTTTCTCTTTGATGTCTCCCTCCTTATTTGACATTTGGGTCTGGTTTCCCATTTAATTATCTAACTCTCTATTGCTATTTTAGTTTAAAAGTTCACCGCAATATTTTACTCCTCCTGGTTCTCAGTCCATTTCTCTGTGCTCCAGCTGAGGCATCAGAAAATGATGAAGGTAGTCACCATGTCAGGGAGTTTTGTGCCTGAACCCTCCTGTGAACAGAGGGGAGCACAGACCCCTTGGTCAGTGAGCTGCAACTGTGAGCTCAATTCCCAGGTCTCCTAAATCAAAATTTCCAGGGGCCATTCTTTAATTAAAAGGTAAACCTAGACCATTTCATGTAGGTTTAAAAGTCTGAAATGTAAACAGCAATAAAGTCAAAATAGCTGTAAAATATGTCATTTAATATAGTCACAGCTCCTACAAACCATCTTATGAAAATACCATCCTCACTGCTCGGCTGTGTCAGAAAGCAGAAGGAATTCCTCACATTTTGCAACCAAGAAGGAGATTTTCCCTCAAGGGAGACATTTCACCTCTGAATTTCTAGGAGTGAGCTGCAGCAGTGAGGAGCTGGGACTCAGTGCCACAGTTCAGCAGTCATTAGGTGTCTGTTGTGCTCACTTCCTCCAGAAAGATGTCTTGAAGTAGCAGGAAGCCCATCGGAACAGCTGGATTTTCAGGGTTGCTTTGCCCGCCATAGGCCACTGAACTTGGTGGGGATGGCCAAAGGCTGAATGGTTAATTGGTCTAGTTGGTTTAGGAAGAGGTTCTGTACTGGGAGGGGGTCAAGCACTGGGACAGGCTCCCCAGGGAAGTGGTCCCAGCACCCAGCTGGGCTGAGGTCAAGAGGTGTCTGGACGATGCGCTCAGTCCCCTGCTCTGACTGGGCTGGTCCTGTGTGGAGCCAGGAGTTGGACTTGATGGTCCTTATGGGTCCCTTCCAGCTCAGCTGTGATCCTGTGATCTATGTTTTATTGCTGCATAGTATGGCCACATGAATGTGATACACAGGGGACTGTCTGTCTCCTGGGAGTGAGGTAACCATGCCATGTCATTAGTGTGATGAAGTCTTGGCAAGCTCAGCAAGTGGCATTTCAGCTCCTTGCAGAACGTGACAGGTTAGAGCTAGAGAAGAAGTATCTTGCTCTGGGGTACAGGGTAGGTTAGAGGAACCTCTCTCTAGGTGCTGAGTTACAGGATGAAAACATTTCCGTTGATGATCATTAAGAGCAGAACTGGGGCCGTGCACAGCTACAGGGTAAGCCCTGGCATATGGACTGAGGGTCTTTAGTGGAGGGTGTGGAGCTCCATCTGGCAGGCCCAAAGAAGCAGATCCACTGGGAGCCCGCAGCAGAGACGCTCTGCAGACTGAACATATTGTGCTTCTGGCTGGGTGACCTCCTCCCCCACCCCAACTTTGGCAGCCAGACTAAATCGGTGGAAGGAAATACTGGGTTATGTGCTTTTTTTGGTTTGGGTTTTGTTTTGGGGTTTTTTTTTGGGTGGGGGGGAGTTAGTTGGGATTTTTGGGGGAGTGGGAGGTGTTTTCCTCCTTTTCAAATGAAGTCTTTGAAAGCAGAGAAGAAACTAGAGAAGTGATGGCCCCATCCCACTTATGTGCAAGAGTCAGAGGGCTTGTCTAGAATGAAGCAACCTCTTCTTTTACCTGAGAAGACTGGAGTCTGTGTTTCCCACCATTAAATAAAATAACCAAACTACTGAGATGTTTGGTGTTGTATTCCAATGTGTGGAGATATTTTCATGTGTTTGCTGTGCATCTTCTCTGTTAAGCCAGTTTTTCTTTGTGGGAAGCACTCAAATATTGATGGAGCAGAAGAGAAAGACTGTGAGAGTGACTCCCTGGCATAGCATTTCAAGCTGAGAAGTATTTTCTGCTCTTTGCATTGCAATAACTTACTTTTGTCTGCCAGAAAAGGTACTTCCCACAAGTTGGTTCTTGGAAATACACTCCTTTGAGGATAGGCAGAAAATATGCTGTCATCTCTGGATGCCCTGGACATGTCCAAGGCAGGAAAACCCCATCTGAACAGAGTGAGAGTTGTTTTGCTGCCTGTGTGGAGATGGGGCTCAATTACTCTTGTCTCCCAACATGAACCTGATGTAGCAGTGAAACAAAGACAAATGTTTTGAACTCAGTAAGTGAAATAATTACAGTGTAATGGAGAGGGAGATGTTCCCTAGCTTGTCACTTTTTCTCATCTAGGTTGTGGTTTGTGGGGATATTTCACATGAGTAGATCTTCTTGGGAACTGCAAGGAACTTGATGCCAAGTCTTTGGATGGAGATTGAAGGAGTCCTCTTCCCATCAGATTTTATTCCAGCTGAAGTTATACAAGATTTCTTGGTGGTTTTTAGGTTATTCTTGAGCTTAGGGTTCAAGGGTTAGGGAACAGAGTTGATTGTGTTATTTAGGATTCTATTAAGCAGTTTTTTTAAGTATAGGAAGAAGTCTGGATGCTTGCAGAAGTTTTCTAGCAGTTATGGGTGTTTAACCAGAATAGTCTTCCAAGAGAAGAGAGACAAACCTCACTGACATCAAACCACTTAACTTTAGACAGGACAAGGTTGTATAAAACCTACCTCCACCTTCAGGCTTTCCCAAATACTTTGTTTTCCTTGGTGTAATTCTGTCCAAGTCAACTTTCAGCATGTATAACATTGCTAATGGCCAGTGACAATAACACACCAGTGAGACTGGAAAACACTTTTTTCCCTTAGCAGCTCCAAATGCAGGAAATGTAAAGGCTCAGGGACCTCAAGCTACTGAGCTCTCTGTTTCCCCACTTAGGGACAAATTTAATCTCAACTCCCTCCAGTACCCCAGTAAGCCTTGTCCTTCTCTGGTGCACAAACCTTTGGGAAGTGGATTTTTCTGTGAGGATCCAGAGGGTACCAGGAGAAGGAACCAGTGCTGTGTGAATATGGATGGTCCATCCCCCTGACACAAGCAGAGGAGCACTGTGGTGCAGGACACCCATGGGTGGCCCAGGCAGTGACAATGGGCAGGTCTCTGGCTCAGCATTCTGGCATATCTCCAGCTTGATCTAACAGGCTTTGAGTCCTTCACATGGAAAGGATGGTTAAGCTTCAGGTGACAGCAGAGTTGGATTTACTTCCCTGGCATCTCATGTGCCCCCGTGGAGGAGGGAGTTTGTGTTTGATTTGGAGCCATACGTTGCTTAAAATACCCATAATTTCTTTCAAAGTTTCCTTTTAAAGTTATCACAGGGAAAAAAAAAAGAGAGATAAGGCATTAAGGACTTTACACACTCAGAAGGATGGTGGCAGAAAAACAAAGAAACTTAATCTGGGATACACAAAGAAGAAGGGGGGGTGGGGGCACGATGTAGCTATAATGAGAAACGGCAAGATTGACATGAAAAAGATGGGACAGGCAGCAGGGTATAAATAGTAGCTGCAGTTTATTTGTAACTTTCATTTTTAGGTGGGGATGATTGGCACATGGATGGGCTGGATGAAGGTAACCTCCCTGATCTTTAACTTGCAGGTCACATGGAGAAAACTTTGAGAAAATACTCCAACATGTAGATGTCAAATTGAGTGACAGCCGCGTGTGAGGTGAATTGCATTTACTGGCTTTTTTACATGCATCACTTCACAGAAATGATGGCTGCCATTTGAACAAAAAGACATCCTTCCCGACCGGGGTCAACAAACTGACAGTGCCCACCCATTAATAGAAAACACTGTCATTTAAAATAAAATGCTACAGAGAAAACTTCAAAAATCTATTAGCCAACACAGCGATAGTATCAGCTTATGCACAGGAATTACTGTATACTGTTCCAGTGTTAATGTACAGCGCAATGTGTGGTACAATTTTCATCTGTAACAATATATATAGAATGCCATATGGCTGACAGCATGTACTACACATGTCAGGCTCTTCTGTTTTCTAGCACTGTACATCTTATTTGCTTCTGTCTAATTATCTTGTTCTGTTGAGGGGAGGGGAAGCAAATCGTAAAAGCCAATGAGAATTCAAAAAATCAAGGGCAACAAATAGAGCTGGTTACTTAATTCCAGTGGTAATGTCTTTCTGCAGGATTTCTTGAAAGATGTGGTTGGACATTCGCTGCTCGAGAGGGAATGTGGAGCTGTAATAAAGGTTTTATCTGCAGCATTTCTCGAAACAACAAAAAAATCACAAAACAACAAAAAAAAAGCAAATGAGGAAGAACAGCTCTGCTTTATGTTGTCCATTTATATTGTTTAATTCTAGGCATAATTTTCCCAGCTGATAGCATGTGCCCATGTTTGTTTTTTTTCCTATTCATAACTCTGTTTGAAAGTGCTATCTGGATTTTTTTTTTCTCCCAGGGGAAGCAAAACAGTGCGGGAAAGGAATGCTGTAAAATTAGACCCCAGGATCTGAAATGGACTGAGGAGCTCCTCAGAAGTTTAAGCCCTGAATTTATTTTTTTGTTTAGTTTTTCTTTTTTTCTGAGGGATTTCATATTGTTTAAAGGTCAAACCCCAAGATTTGTCTTCAGAGATTTAGTCCTGGCTCATCTGTCAGTCATTCTCACCCTCACAAAGGCCAGAGGCGATCACCAGCACGTTCCCTCTTGCTGCACTCCCCTCTTGTTGAACAGTTGCTCCACTGAGAAGTATTTTGTCCTAGACTGGAAAGAGGAAGCTCCTGCCTCTCCTCTAGTGGGAACTGGAGAAAGAGAAGAACAAGGTGAGACTAGCACCTACTCACAAAGGTCCTGAACGGGGCAGAACTACTCCTTCCCGCAGTGGATCCAGCCAAAGGCTGTTTGGGATATTGCAGGGTGGGTGCAGAGCTGCTTGGAGGGTTTAGGATGTGTGGGTGTCCAGGACCAGCCTTAGGTTTCCACCATATACAAAGCACACGTGTGTATTTCACAGAATCACAGGATCCCAGAGCATCAGGAGTTGGAAGAGACCTCAAAAGATCATCCAGTCCAACCCCCTGCCTGAGCAGGATCACCTAGATTAGATCACACAGGAATGGGTCCAGATTGGTCTGGAATGTATTTGCCTTCAAGACTCAAGCTGCCCAAGTGGTGGGGCTGCAGGAGACTGGATAGACTGGGGCTGTGGGGCTGCTGCAGCCTTCAGGCTTTGTGTTCTCACAAGGTTATGAAGCAAAACCCTTAACTCCGTGGTTAGAAATGATTGGTTGGTCCACTGTGAGCTTAAAATAGTAATGTTTTTGGATCATTAACTTTCACAAGCTGCTGCTTTTGAAATGAAGCTCAATGCCACGCTGAAAAGTCAATATAGTTAGAAATGAATTATAAAATTGGTCGGGAAAAGCAAATGACACAAACAACTGGCTTGGTGCACTGCTTTTAGGCTGACAGATGCTAAATAGGACTAGTTAACATTAGTCTGTGTGTATAATATGTTCATGAGCTGGGGATATAAACTCAGCTCCATTTTTAATCCACACAGCATGGTTTTCCAAGCAGGAAAAAAAAGTGCCTAATCCATGCACATGGTATTCAGAGCTGCTGGGATGCAGTACCCATGGGCTCTGGGTTGGGATGTTCCAAAAGGGGGCATTCTTTCATCAGCAAGGCATTTTTTTCTTAATGCTTTCAACGTCAAAATGGTTTTTATTTAAGAAATCTCATTGAAAATTCAGGAAGCAGCCAAAGTTAACAGCACTCTGCTCTGTTGTGTGAGGATCCCTTGCCATATTTTCTCTTAAACCTAATTAAACATGACTATCCACTTAGGAAAAGAACCCCTAGTATCATTTTTCCAGAAGTTTTCTTAATTTGATGTATCACCACTTTAGACCAGGGCGTTTTGCACAGGGATAGGGCCACTTCTGCTGTAAACTTAGTGTGACTGCAGCTGGAGTTCCCTACTCCCAGAAGTGTTTGCTCTTCCTATGAGTTGCTGTGATCTTTGTATCGATTCCAAGTACATGATATTTCATTAACACACATTTCTTCTTGTTCGTATTTTTGTTGATTGTGTCAGATTCCTTCTGCACAAATTCCACAGTAATTATGAGGAAGAAGCATGTTCCATGCTCCCATTTTGGTGTGAAACCTGTTCCAGCAAATGGCATATAATTCCTCTCTCCCAACTTTAAAGTGGAGATTTAATTTTCACACCAGAGGTGTCTGAAATTTTAAAATAGGGGCGCAGTGCAGCGAGGCAGAAATAGAAAACTTTTGACATAGAAAATATGAATATTTAATACAATTAAAATACTTTTGCATCTGGTAGGGGTGAGGCACAGAAGTAAAGATTTCTTACCAGTGGAAGGAATCCCAGTCCTGGCTTTTATATTCCAAAGCAAAGTAGTTGTTGCAGAGTCAAGGAGAGTTGAGCAGCGTTGCAATACTTCGGGGACAGAAAGACCTGGGGCACAGGAGTGAGGTCAGGGCGGCCCTGGAGCCACAGAAAGGAGACGTGAGCTGTGTGCTCCCATGTGTGTGCTCCCTCCAGGACACAAACATGCTTCTATTTTTCCCCCTAAAAAAAAAAAAAAGGTAGTTTAGAAAAATGGAAATATCAATAGATGTGTGAGTCTGAGCATCATGGTGAATAACCACACTCCTCTGTGCACACTTCTACAGATGTTACATACCATGAGGTAAATTCAGCTCTTTCACCCTGGAGATTCAGTCCTCCCAAAGAGGGTGGTTGACAAAGATGTGGTATGAATGGAAAAAAATAGCTCATTTATCCCTGGTGAATTACAGGATCAACCTCCACTGTGTGTCATTAGTGCGATCCACAGAACTTCAGTTATTTGAGCATCATTTCTCTGGCTTCCTACCAGGGCAACTTAAGCAGTGGAGTATACGATGCTCTAATGTCTGTCAGGCTGATCAGCCTGAGGAGTGTTTTGGTATTAAATAAATTATTTTTATGACATCTTGAACATAACACCGAGCTAGGTTCCCCTCTAGGCTCAGGCAAATGAGGCAGTTGCCTGGAGCAGGAGACCGTACGAGAAGTGAAATGGCTCTGGCCCTTACCCACTGCCTGCTTTGCTGCAGCAAACCCCCTGGATAGCCAGAGCAGCTCCTACTGCTGAGCAAACCTGATCCTGGAGGGAAGGCATGGTGGGTAAAGCCAGCAGGAATACAGCAGGAGCTCCCCCCTCAACTTCAGCAGCAGTAGATCTCTTTCTTTTCCATCCTGTGGTCAGCAGAGCCAGCCAGAGTCCCCTGCCTGTACCCCAGTTCGCTGCTCCAGAGAAGCTCTCTGCCTTTCTTCCTTCCATCTTGCTCTGCACAGGCATGGCCTGGCTGTACCCCTGGCTAAGCCCTGTGCTCACAACCCCCAGATCAGAACTTTCAGATCTGCTGGTGCTTCTGGGAAACCTGTGACACATACCTGGGATGGTTAGGATGCCTACATGACAACCAGAGATGCCATTTTGTGACAGAAATATCTTTTTAAACTGACCTGCAAATATAATTTCTCCAACACCTCTCCTGGAGTGTGTATTCATTCCTCATGTAGCTAAAGCTAAACGTTGCCTATCTAAATATTCCCTCCTTGTTAGTTGATCATGCTGGGTTTCCCCTTCCCCCCAGTTTATTGATGTCAAAAGACATTACAGAGCATCTCTTTCTGTCTGAGAAATTGACTGCATGCATTGGTGTTTGGTCTAGGGCTGGCTTTTGGGTGATATTAATCATTAATTCCAATGAAGTTCGTGGTTTGGGTCCCATTTCTGTATTTCAGTTTTGTAAAGAATGTTTATATTCTGAGGATGAAAGGTTCACAATAAAAGTGAGGTATAATCTGTAATGTGTATGAATACCTCACTTACTGAAACAAGCATGAGTGATTCTCTTTGGCTGTTTGGTCATTAATTTTGGTCACAGGCACTTACAAGAAAGCAGACAGCCTGCAGGGGGATCAGGCTGGGCCTTTGCACATGCCCTTTCCACTGGAAAAGACATTCCTGCTTCTCCTGTTCCATGCATGGAGTTTCCATATGGTTAGGTTCTGGTTGTATGACCCTATACAGGTGTTAGTTGTGTGTGTACAAGGCAAGTATAGATCTCGGTGGCTTCTGCTGCGGCTGCCAAATAACTCAGTCCTGATATGGGAATGGGGAGCCAGTTCTGGGGGACCAGTGGAGACACTTCATGGTGTCCATGTCTCCTGCTTCTTGGGAAAAGAAATTGCTTATCCCTTACAGGCATTGCAACTCAGTCAAGGTCTTACCCCTAAAACCTCTACAGATGTGACCAGGGAGAGGCTATTGCACAGGGGAGAAATCGTGTGTGTCTCTAGCAGGATCTGCCCAGTGTGGGAGCCCCAGTGAGATACGTGTGAGACAGGGCCTGGAAGGAGTCTGGGGAAAAGGTCCTTGGACCTGACCAGTCTGGGGTCTGTGCTTCTTCTCTGGCACTTAATGTGGAACATCCAGAAACTGGACCCTGCGTCAGCCTTTGCTCCAGGTCCTGTTGCTCAGATGGTGTGGATGGCCCAGCCTTGCCCCTGGTGCTGCAATAGGCTGCCTGTTTGTAGGTTACACACCTCTGCCTTTTCTCTGCAACACTCAGCACCCCCAAACCCAGTTCTTTTCTGGGGAGCAGCTGTCTCTGGCCTCACTTGTGCAAAGGCCACCCTACTCCTCCCCACTGAACTCCAAGGTGAGATGGGGCATCATGCTGATGATACCCCTGCACTGTCTCCCCTTGATTTTGGTTGCCCATGAAAATTGAGTTCTTTTTATTTCATTCCTTCAAGGGCACATATCAGTCCTGGGCCAGGAGGTATATTTGTGTGCCTTTACCCTAGTACCAGCAAGCTTCTGTTCTTTCCTTTAACTTGGAGTCTGCTATTGGAACTGCCTACCCTGCAATGCTATTTCCATCCCTGCATATCTGGCTACTCGGTGGGAAAGACAGTTCCCAGAGCAACTGCTGCAATAAATGCTTTGTGGCATCCAGATGTGTCTTCTCTCATTTCCCATGCTGTGTGTGTGCCATGCAGGCAGGTACAGAGGCATCTGGTGGTGTTATTTCATCACCCACACTGAAGGGGGGCTTTCTCCTGACAAGGAAACCCACTCCACTCCCCCCGTGGTGTTTCAGAGGAGACCTCTTCAAAGCCAGCAGCAGTTCTGCCCTTTCCCTCGGTATTGACTGGTTGCAAGTGGGCAATTTGCTGTCTGTTTCAGCCAGAGACGTGGCTGGGAGCATCCCACTGAGAGATTCCATGTAGGCACTGGGCTGTTTGTTCAGCAAATGCTTCCCAGACAGGTAGCCTGGGAGAGGGAGCCAACCCCGATGTGGCAAACCCAAGCTTACATAACGGTGTGGTCCTTGAAGTGGCCTTGGGTTACAGCGAAGGAACAGAGAGCTGGGATTCTTGGTGGTGCTTTAGGCCTCGTTCCTAAAGCTGCAGAAAACATTTAATCCAGTTTATTCCAGAAAAATGAAATTTAGTTACATAAAAAAATTGCCTCCAGTGGGATTTTTGGGAGCCCCAGCAGTGGGATTTCTTTGGGGGGATAGCTGCTGTCCTCTACATGTGGCATGTGAAACTGTCCAAAGGATCTACAGATTCAGAAGCTGTAATGGGGGACTTTTAGCTCTTTGAGTTACTTTATTATCCTTCCTCAAGCTGTACCATATGCTAAATAATGCTGTTAAATTTGGCTTTGATTTTTATTGTTTTACTATCTTGTAACGTTCATAATCTTGGCTAATCCTAAGAGTGTTTGTTTGGGAGCTTCGTTCATTATTTAGGCCAAATTATTAAAAAATGTCTGTCAGTTCTGGGGCCTTGCTTATTTTGTGGGTTTTGTTTGGGTTTTCTGGACTTGTTTTTTTTGCAGCAGTGCAGAGCATCCTTCTTCCACTGCAGAGAGCAGAAACTTCAGAGGAGTATTCCTCTCTTGTAGTGTGGAGGAGCCCTTTACACTGCGCTGAGTACTGGGCTCCACGATGGCTCTTTTGTGTAGGAGATGTGAAGTTGCCTCTTGGGATTCCTGGAACATGGGCTGCATGTAAATGAAAAAAATAGGATAGGATAGGATAGGATAGGATAGGATAGGATAGG
>VXBZ01011136.1:16377-54212 GCA_013399135.1 Heliornis fulica | reverse complement strand
AAATAAAATAAAATAAACTCTTTAGCTGTGTTAGGCTGCTCATACCCTGCAATGAGACACGATGGTTGCCCTTTCTCAACTCCCCAACAATGTCTGTAGGACACAAGGTTCACAAAGCCTCCTACCTAAGCTCCTGTATTCCAGTTGTGAACTCCTGAAAAACTACCTTGTTTTATCCCTGAACTGGTCCCTTTCAGGACTGAGTACACCCTGCTGTGGTAGTTTCCAGTGGTTATTTTATTGTGTCCTGATGGTGCCTGAGGGCTGATGGTTGCACAGACACCAAGCTGCAGACAGCTCCTGCGCTGCAGAGCGCATGAGCTAAGCGGGGAAGACCTGTGTGAGAGTGGAGAGAAGGGTTTGGCTGAAGCTCTAGAGCTGTATGTGGAAGAGCAAGAGTGGTAAAGTGCTGGACATGCAGGCAGTGCTGCTCCTCACTCCTGCAACCCCTGGGTTGAGTTCTTGGCCAAGGAGGTTGCAATGTGCTTTCCTTCTCCTGCGCCGCACCTCCTGCGGTCCATAGTCTGCTGCAGGCACAGCTGAGAGGTTCTGCCAGGTTCACCCAAGGCCACAATTAATAAATAACTCAAATAATAGAAATCTCCTATGACAACAGCAGCTTGACTAACCAAACAAACACCTTTGTGAAGGAAACTGTGTTTGTATCCTGAGCTCCAAGTGTGACAGTAATCCTGGACACGAAACCCATAGACTCTCACACAGCACATGGACTCACAGGAAAGGGACACCTACTCCAGAACCTGTTGTACACAGCCATGCTGTCCCATGTTGGTAATGAATATTTATGCTATGGATAGAGAGTGGAAGGTGGCATCTTCCTTGATGAATTGAGGGCTAGATGCTATGACTCCACTATTTAGACTGCTTTGTTATAAGGGGTTACAGTTTTTATTGCCTGTTGCAAAGCAGATAGATACAGTAGATCTTCCAAAGATCAAAGTGTGTCTCTAGGGCAGCCAGTAAATTAGTGGAGATTATAAATGAGTGCACAGCCATTGATGTCTTGAGAGCTCGGCTCAAGAGATCAGAGACTATTCTTCCCCCTTTCTGTTTATAAGTCTCTTTCTAGAATAGATTACTTTTTTTACACTTAAAAGCAATATTCATGGACTTCATAAGAACAAGTATTTCAGTAGGACATGCTCTGATCACATCACTCCCTGTTGAATATGGTCTTATTATGGACTGATGCTTCCCTGCAATAGAGAGGCATGGAGACTGATGTCAGTGATGTGTGTTTGGGGAATCGTATCGCTTAACTAATTTCATCATATTTTATAGCAACTACAGCCTCTGTAGGAACTTTTTTCAGCAGAATGGGAGCTCTTTGAAGCTTTGTTACGAGGTGCAACGAGCATATGAAGCAAAATAAAAGCAAATTAGAGAACACTTCACTATCCTGAAAGAGGAGATTATAGCTATGGTGGGGAAAAGTAAATATAAACCAAATCACACTATGCCAAAAATTGCAAATAAAACCCCCAAGAATAAACATCCATTTCATGAAGGAATTTGAAGTTAACTTTTAATATCCAAGCTGGGAGATAAGTCAGAACTGTGTCTTTGTGCAGAAGATGGAACAGAGCTCTCATTTACTATAACAAATCTGGAGTCTGATCATTGTAAGAACAACCTCAATCTGAAACATTTAAAAACTTTTTAAAAAAACATTTCTATCTGTTCCATGAAATAGAAAGAAAAACATAATCCCAAACCAGAGTTTCCTGGACCACTCAGCTTTAGAGAAAAGCCTGGTGTGGAAATTACCACTGTGGAAACATCGAAGCAGGATCATACTGTCAAGATTTAAGACAGTCATCTGGAGGTGTCAGTGAAGATAAATGTTAGGTTTTCAGGGATCACTTGTATTCATTCATCCTAGTGCTCTACTACAGCAAGTTCTCCTGCTGCCATCCCAGAGGATGCTGTGGTCTGGCTGGTCTGAGAAGTTTAACCCAGGTCAGAGAGAAGAGAAGGGAGGAGAGGAGACTATGTCAGTTGGGAGGGACCCACAACAATCATCTAATCCAATAATTGCCTGACCAATTCAGGGCTGCCCGAGTTAAAGCATGTCATTAAGGGCAGTGTCCAAATGCCTCTTAAACACTGGCAGGCTTGGAGGTTCCTAGTGGAAGGAAAGATTCATAGTGCAATGTGCAATGCAGTGAGCAGATCAGCTGATGGTACTTTTCTGTCACTGTCTTCTCCTGTGGGACACTGAATGTCTAGGACAGCATTGCAGGTCTTCATCTGACTGCTCTTGGGCTGCTGAGTCAGGTTTTGTTAGGAATATCCTACCTTTTCCTCCAAGGCTATTCAGAACCTTGAACCAAGACTGGACAGGTTAAGTCAGCTGCTCTTCTGGTCTTGGTCTGGTGGGGCCAGGACCTGCACTTGTGTTGCAAACATGTGTGGGCACAGTGGGGTGATGTTTTGTACAGAGAGCAGCATCCCATGAGCCCCCACTGAAGCCCATCTAATTGCAGGGTAAGATGTCACCAGCCCTCAGTGCTGTTTCCAAGTGAATTATAGGTTCTTTTTTTCTAACTTAGTTTAAGGAAGACAAAGAGGTCACAAAGATGCCATAAAGCCCAGTTTGGTTGAAAAGTATCAGCTGAAACACCCCACTAAAACCAGCTTCTTGCCAAAGAGCAGGTCTGCCAAGATGAGACGCATCATTGTGGTGCATCTCTGAAGTGCTTCACTCCTTGCTGGAGGGATCTTGTATCTTCTCCTGCTCTGACTCGTAGGAATAACCAGGACTGGCAGTTAGCACCAGCAGAGCAGCGGATTTCATTCTGTACATCAGCATGTTTTGGATTGGCTCCAAGCCACACATTCCTTTAACTGAAACACTACTACAAGCTGCAGACAGCCGTTGGCCACCCTGGCTGCCACAGGAAAATTGGACATGAAAGCTTACAAACCAATGCTCTGTCGTGGAAGGTGTTAACTTCTCATGAGGAGAGCAGGTCTAAGAAATCCCCCTGATCCCCATCACTGCTGTAAAGTGTGTGAAGTAACTGCTAGCTGGAAATAAAAGCACATGGGGTTTGTGTGCTGTGTTTGCACTATTACTACACATAAATGAGTGACACAGCACAAAGTGACATGCACAAAATGACATGTAGCACACTGTCTGGAGTGCAGCACTTGTGCAACACAGTTCCTGAGGGCTTAGCACTGAAAGCTTCGTTTTGGTGAGCATCTTAAGCTGCAACATCTGCTCAGAACTGTAGCACAAATGATGGTGCTAATTTTTACAGAAGCAAATTCCTACCCCCACACCCCAATGTAAATTCCTTTGGAATTTGTTTTCCCTCTCTGGGTGCAAGGGATTTAATGAGTGGCAAAATGCCATGTCAAGAACAGGTTTGATTATTGATGCTTTTTCATATGGAGACAAGTAGGTTATTTGGGGAATTTCTTTACTTGAAATTCAGATCCTATTTCCTGAGATGATTCCTGGGAGGATTAAGTATTTGTGATTGTGGTGGTGTGCTTTTCCACCTACCCTTAAAAAAAATTTCTACCAATTTTTGAGATCTAACGGGATATTTTCGTAAATGTCAGTTGGTACCAACTTTGATGACATCTTACGCTGCTTTCTGTGCTACTTAAATGCCAAACACTTTAATTTCCTCTCTGTCTTTGCTCAGAGGTCTTGATTACCCACTTTGATTGTTACACAGTGTCACTGTTTGCTTTATTGTTAAGATCCATCTGAGGACAAGCTAGGTTGAATGCCCAATGCAATGCAAACACGTGTGACTAATCTCCCTGATATGGAGCTCTTTGGTCTTTAATATTCTTGGCTGAGAGATAATGTCTGAACATGCCTGTCAGGGGCAGAGGTAGGAAAGGGGAAAGAAGCAGCTTCCTTTGGATTTGAAGAATCATCTTGAAAGGCCATCAGGTGGTAGGCTGAGATTTGAAGTGATCATTAAAATATGTTTAATTGTTCGGGGGGTTTTGAGGTGTGATTGTCCAAGTCAACCTTTCATTCAGGTTTGAGTGGTCTGGATGTACTTAAATAGCTAAATTACCTCTTTTGTTTTCTTCCACAAGAAAAACAAAAGCAAAAAAACCCCAAACATTTAAACATTTTAGCTTTTAAAATACAGGAAAAATAAATGTGTCCCTGTCTGCAGTGGTGGAAATGTGTGGGAATCCAACCTGAGTTATCTGGTGTGACATGTTTGCTCCCTGTGACTGGATTGCTTCGCTGGTTTGCAGTTCTTTCTGGGTGAGGAAACATCTATGTGAAACACAGATTGTTTGTCTTGTGGAAACAGTTGAATTGACTCAGTAAAAAAGCATTTGGCCTCCAAAATGTAGATGGTAAATGTTACTATTCTACTATAGTACCACACTGTGATAGGATATTAAGAGATGTTTGAGCCAACCATGGAGGAATCCTTTTCCTTTGGGATTTCCTTGGTCAATCCCACGCTCTTCCTGCTACCTGGGGAGTGTGATGGAGTCCAGAGGAATAACAGGAATCACCACAAAAGAACAGGAGAGCAACCACAGCAAAACCCAACACGTGTTGGGTTTTGCTGTGGCTGCCCTACCAAACCAGGCTGTGGCTCCTGAGCCACAGCCCGGTTTGGTAGGGCAGATACAGCAGCAAACTGCTCCTCCTCCTCCTCCTCCTCTCACTCTCCAACATGCCCGTGCAGGCAAAAGAGGCCGGGCTCATCCTCAGCGCCGCGGCCGCCGCATCACCGCGGCTGATGGGCCGTGAGCTGATTCGTATTGATCGGGATGCTGCTGACACCCCGCTCCCATCGCCATGGCAACCAAGAGCCCGAATACTTGTCCACATACTTTAGGAACCTCATTAAATCAGGCAGCAGGACAGCAGCTGTGGTCTCAATGTGTTCCGCTGACAGCCGGGGACTCGTTTTATGATGATGCTCAGGTGATTTTTTTTTGGCCCTCTCTAGGCCAAACTGTTGAAAATGTGGGGATAGTGGGACAGATGGCAGAATAAATAAATATTGCCAATATGTTTAATGTGCACACATCTTCAGAGAGGTGCAAAGCAACCACACTCAGTTTTAGCAACTCTGGTAATTTTAAACAAAGCATAAATAAAGAAGAAAAGAGCACAGCTGAGCTCAGGGTTTTTTAAAAAATTTATTTACGTAGCTGCTTTTGAGAGGAAACGGGTTGAACTTAAGGCTTATAGTAGATCTCATAAAATGTTGCACAGATATAAGTAATTAAAGTTCTCTTTTCCTGCTATATAATCATTAACATTCAGCAAAGCAGGACCCAGAGCAGTAATTTTTACTGCTGCCTTCCATCAGCTTCCACCGGAGGTAACATCAGCAGAATATTATCTGCTGTTTCACGGGCAGAGGAGTTTCTCATGCACCACAAGAATCAAATACTCCAACCCCCCTTCAAACTTTGGCTCTCTGGTGCACTCCCCTGAACTGGGGTTTGGTGTTGATGCAAATGGGACTTCATAGCATGGGTCGAATCTAAAGCTGGGTGTAGCCCAAAGCAGTGCTAAAATCACGTACAGTGCATTTTATGTGATCATCATTGAAATTATTTCATGTTCTTCATCATTCACCTGTTTGGACTTAGGGTGTTAGGAAGCACTTAGGTCAGAATGTAACTAGATGGTTTGTGTCTTAGTATTCTGTGTGATTTTGTGTTGGTTTGGGTTTTTATGTTAGTGTGTAAACAAAGTGGAAACATGGTGGTGTAGAGTTCTCATTCTCCTTTTTAATGTGAACAAAATTGCTTGAGTCAGTGATGAACTCCATGGTGAAAGCGGTCACCCAGAGTATACTCATGGTCCTGATCGTTTCCACAGGGACAAAGAAAGCAGGGAAAACACTGAACTTCACAGAAAAATCCTGAGATCTCAAAGCTGTTGAGACTCAACAAGAGCTGAAAAATAGCAATCCTGTCATCCAGGTGCTTTACTTTTACGTGAAAGGAAATGACAGATGCCTCAGACCCTAAATTATAATTTGGAGATACTAAAAAAAGAACCTCAATTAACCACTTGTAAAGCAATTATTAATATTGGCTAGAATCCATTCTACCCAGGGTCTCAGACTGCAATCCAGTCAGCTGCCCAGGACTGTCTGACCTGGTGGGCACCTAAATTCATTTGATAATTCCCTATATCATTTAAAATTGCTCTGGGCCCTTATCCTTGGAGCCAGGACTGAGTTCTTTGTTTTGCATTCGGATATTTTGTAGCTGTTGATGGTGTTGTATAAAATGGGCACCTATCATAGGACACGTGGACCAAAATCCAAGGGTTTCCACCTGCCCAGCTGGTGTTTGGTTGGGGTGAAGTATTGTCTGAGCTCCTCACTGGCTGCCTCCTGAGCTGTGGGTGCCCACCTACAGTGCTGGGGAGTGACAGAGTCCTCTCAATATCATTATCTGCTGGAGAGAGCACTTCCTTGTGAGGTTGCCCTCAGTGCCTAGAACATAGGGCCAACTTTTGTCCCCTAGTCTAGTATGTGAAAGCAGAGCCCCACTGCTGATAGTCTGATTGATGAGTACACTCAGGGATGAAGAGACCCACAAGACCTGGATCCAGGGTGCAGAATGGCACCAGTGATTCATATTGCTTCCCTGTAGCCTCAATCAGAGCATCAAACATTCATCTCCTCGTTCACTAACCCAGGAAGGCGTTAGCAAACCCATGAAAAACACCTCTTGGTCTAAAAATCCTTTGTTTGCAAATAGGGAATGGGAGTACTGGTCTGGGCACTCTAGGAGACAGGACTCTGCTCAGGGAGGGCCTCTGGTCTCACCTCAAGTATGACCATTCTTATGTTCAACTTTAGTGGATTGGATTGCTGTCTAGAGGCACTTAAATTTTGTATATGGCCATTGGGAAGAAGGAAATGCATACATTAGACAGATTGGCTCGCTCTCCGCGATTCATCAGGTTTTCCATTAACTGCATTAAAGATTAAGCAGTTCTGTGAGATGAACCCATGTGCCCCTGCTCACTGCCCCTCAGAGCAAGTACCTGAAATCTCAGTCAGACACCTTAAGATAGGTATGTCAGTGGGACTGTCAGCACATCTCCCCTTAGAATAATATTTTCAGACCAGTCCAGGCATTTTAGGAATATGATCTGTGCTATGCATGGAAAATGGGACCCTTTCTCTATTTTTTTTTTGGCAGGTTTATTTTCTCACCCACTGTCTTACTTCTTTTGTGTATTTAGAAGTCAAAATAAATGCACTGCTTTATGTAGTTGGTGACTGAGGGCACTTGTTCCAGAGCTAATTTTATTCCGTCCATTGAGAAGAGAAATGATACAAATACCTTTTTAGACTGTGCAAATAAGATGAGCGAAAAGAATCTAAATTTAATGACCAAATGTGGGTTGCCTTTCTCCTGCAGTAAACTCAAGGGAATCTGCTTAAGTAACTAACGTGCCCAGAATCAGGCTTTAAATGTGGCTGTTTTACCTGAGAGAGCCAGAGGACCGACTTAATGGCACTATCCGTGAATCCTGCACCAGAGAGAGATAATGCCGCTACGTATGCAGATAATATGTGATCATAAACTGCTAGTAACTATGTGATAAAAATGGCTTTTGGTTGCCAGCACAACCCATAAGAGCTCAGGGAAAGCTACTGGGGCATTTCTGTAGCCAAAGTGCTGCATAGCAATGCGGATAAACAGGCTCTCTTGGGCCAAGTTCTGCTTTTCTGAGCGGAGCACAAAGTGTTTCTGACACATGCTTGTCAGGACTACTCGCCTCCACTGTGCAGGTCATTTGTAGCTGTGGAGGTGTTGACCATGGAAAAATGCATTGATAGGGTGGAATGATGCTGTGAGACCCAGATAAAGTATCTCAATTGTTAGTCCATCAGTCTGTACAATAAATATCCAAAATAATATAATATATGAGAAAGGGAAATCTTTTTGATATTGAGGTCTCTCCTAATACTCTGTGATTCTGTGATTGACCAATCATTAGTAACTGATGTGATTACAATAGTGCTGGGGCTCTCCATTCCACACATAACCTGTAATGATGTTTAATAACCGATAATGCCATTATTCCTTTCTTAGATTCATTTTATGGATGCTTGCTTAACGGATAAATATTTGTATTGTGTAATTAAAACGAATTAATGGGTTCCCCAAAAACATGTATTAATTTAAAATGACTCTCAGTAAAAGCAATTAAACAGCAAGTAATTGTTTTACTTTGTATCGGTGGCTTTAAATTGGCTTTTTAATTTGAGAAGCAAAATACAGCACAGTGGAGTCACCTGTGTTTCTAATTAAGCAGTCCTCATTCAAAAACCCAAACAAACAGGAACACCTTAAAATGATAACAGGAGAAAGCCAGTTCAGCTTCCTTTTCAGTGTGTGGTGTGCCCAGAGATAATGCCTGAATCTCATCAACCTCAGGGAGACTTCAGCAAAGTTGTAACAAGTCTTTGCAGAGGAGTTGACTTAAACTCAGGCCCGTGATGGGAGTGAGCAGAGTTAGGTGAGCAGTGGAGAAAACAAGCTGTCCTAGTAATCCTTCATTTCTTTTCCCAAATCCTGTACCAAATTCCATTTCATTGTGCACTGTTTAAGCATTAATTTGCATTGATTTGGCTGAATATCCTGGCAGTTAGCTGGAGACATGACTCAGTCCACAGCCTGTTTGAGAAGAATCACCTTAAATTTCTTGGTCCTTTGATCTCAGAGAGGTCCAACTTAACACCACAGAGGAAACCTACCATCAGATAAAGGGCATCCAGGTGGGAAAAAACATCTCAAGTTTGTTCATGCCCTGGTGGACTGAAACCTCACTTGCTCTCAAGCAGAAATGACCATTTTTCCAGTAACAAATTATTTATTTGTTACAAAAAAAAATTAAAATTTAAGTCCAAAATTTTCTATAAAGCCAGCCCAAACTGTACATGAAAATGGATTTTCCTTCTGTATTTACAAAAGTAGCATCAGTGGTCTTCTTCCATGCTAACTCAGTGATGGTGGTAGTAAGCCTTGTCAGATGGCTGTTCCCTGCCCAGGGTGACTAATTTGGACACCCAGAATACTCCAACAACCTCCCAGAAAGTATTTTAGGGTGAAACCCTGTAAGTCCTTTGGAAAGAGCAGTGGCTGGGACCTGGAAGAGGAGTGTGGTGTGAGGGAGGTCTCCTCCAGCTGGGAAACACGCTGGTCTGAGCATCTGCTCCCCTGAGACCAGGGTTGTGCTGCCAGGACTTTGTCTGGGAGATGCTGCCTGCGAGGGACGTGTCCTCATTGGTAGTATGGGATGAAAAGCAGATTCAGGTTGAAATTATTCTTTGCAGAGTTTATATGGCTGAGAAGATGCCCAAGGGCAGTTTGCACATCCTGTGGGGAAGGGGTCAGCCACTTGGCAAAGCCCCTTTGTGGGGGGGACTACCAAATAGCTCCTCAAATCCTCGTTAGTGGCATCACTTGGACTTATCTGGATATAGATACCGGTGAATCAGGAGGTGAATGTATAATTTTACAGATTTGTTTTCAAGCAGTAGCATATTTTATAAATTAATCTCTTTTAAATGAAATGTTCATTTAGAAATGATGTTTAATGAGGTCTAATGCATCCTGAGATGCTGGCAGGAGAAGGTTTGTTCTGCAGCTGATCCTGACAAAGGAGTGCGGGGAGGTAATTAAAAAAGACAATCAAACTTTCATTAGTATTAATAAAGCCTGCAAGTTAAAATGTTTTGATGCAAACAACTGCTATTTATGTTTCAAAGCAGCACTCTTTTCTATCAGTACATCTTTTAAGGATGCCTTATTGTGTTTCTACTTGACACCACATGTAATAGATTTCTTGGAAACAGAGTTTAACCATTAAACATGAGGATGTATGTCATTATTTTCTTCAGCTAAATGCCTGAAGGTGAAGCTGAGTGAATTTAATGCATTAAGAAAGGTAATTATCAGATAATCTTGATTGCCAAGATTCCTCCTGCTCCAACAAAAACTGATGGTGGCATACTCTGTGTACATGAACATCTCATTTTTCCTTTATGACTTTGATTCAGGTTTGACAGCAGCATACAACAATGTTTCTATGTCATTTTTGTATTTTCCCCTCTAATATTTTCTCTGTATTTCTCATCTGTTTCTTTGTTCATTGCCATAAATTACAATTCTTTAACAAACTCCTTTTCTTTAAGTAATAATTATATGGTCAAATTGATTGCTGTGCATTAAAGGCTAGAGGGGAAAAATTGGCAAATTTTCCAGTAACAGATTTTTTTTTTCTCCTTTTCTGAAAGCTGAGGTGTAAGTTTGTCACAGCTTTCACAAATCTTCTTTCTCAGCAGTCATGCATCAAAGGCTTAGAACTGCAAATGAATTATTTTGATTACTGCTGCCCTGGGAAGATCTCCAGGGATGGGAGGTGGCAGGCTTAGCTACTGTCCATTCCTGCTGGGCCAAATCCTGCTCCCAGGGAAGTAAGGCATTAGGAATTTTGCCACTGACTTCTGCAGGGCCAGGATTTAGTGGGTAGAGCACAGTCACTGCCCCAAATGGGTAGAATTGGACATTTTGCTTCCTTGCACTAAGTCATCATTTAGGGAAGGGGAGGAAGAGAAGATAAAATGAAGGACACCTGAGGAGACAACAAGAAATAAAAGGGAAGGATAATAGTAATAATAATAATAATAATAATAATAATCATAATAATAATAATAATAATAATACTTCCAGATATCTTACCTCATCAAAGGCAAAACCACATTTTCCTTCCTCAGATTTCTGCCTTTGGACAGACTGTCTCCTCACAATGGAAAGGCCTTAGAGATGGTGAGAAAAGTAGTGAGGTTCTAGAGAAAATAATCAAAACAAAACAGACCCAAGATTTTCTGCAGGATGTTTTAGTCAGTTCACAGAACTCCACACAACAAGGCATGGAGGGTGTTTTTCATAACAATTTTCCACCGAGCTTCTCAACTGGAAAGGGAGAAGGTTGAAGCAGGAGGAGTGAAAGCCTCTCACAAGATGCTTGTCTCCATCTTTCTCAGCCCAGCAGAAGTTACCTTAGCACTGCCACATCCTGAGGCTCAGCCTCTGACTCCTCTCCCTGGGGAACCAAGTGACAATGTGTTTATTGGAGACCCTCATTTTCACTCTCTTTGAGCACCTCTGCCTGAGGAAGAACTGATGAGCATGAATTTCTAGTAGATAAACGGGTTTTGCTGACTCCCTTCCCGGTCAGTCCTGCTGTGTGCTGAACCTGCACCTGGAAAACCTTTCACTTGGCTACTCATAGGTGCCCTGAGTGCGGAATGGGCAAGTCACAAGGGGAGTAAGGGCACAACAGCCATTCCTCAACTGCTGTGCCAGGCTACTCCATTAGTAGAGCCTGTGTAAGCCTGCACCAGCTGTGTGTGTCCCTCTTTCCCCCTCTGTCAGAGCAATTTTTTAACAAATCAGTGTCTTTTGATCTCAGAGATATCCATTTTGGCAAATAACCTTGTCATCAATGCCTGGTACTTCGGACTTGATCCTTGTGCCTCAATTATGTGGCATTCCCCCTTCAGAGGATGCTCCTCTAGACCACTCTTACCTTTCCTGCTGCAGTCTTCATCAATCCCTTTTGATCTAGGCCTGCAGCAATAATGCCTCACAAACAAAACCCACACTCTTACAAGATTATAGAGCAATTTTTCACTTTTCTATGTCCAGACCAGAATAAGGGAACTGTTGGTTTGCTGCTCCTTGAATATAGGGACTCTTTAAAAATGCTTTTGTTTTTCTAAATAGAAAAATGAGATGAATCAATCAAATATTCCTGGCTGTAACAAAGGCATGTATGTTTTTTCCTAAGCACATATGGCCCAACAAGGTTTAGCTTAAGGCTCATCTTTCTGATCCCACTTTCTGAACTTACCTTTGAACATCAGTGTTTGCCTTCAGGGCAATTTGAAGCCTGTATTCTCCCTTTGCTTTGTCACCCTCCTCCTTAGGGCAAGTGTCTTCTTGTCACAACCCCCCCAGGGCCACAGTTCTTTTGAGAATCACAGGTAGTGTGGTACCCCCAAAAGTAAATGGTAGAGTATTCAATGAAATGGATTATGGGAAGGGGCAAACGAGAGGATGGAGGGGGACTTTATTGAAACAAGATAATTATATCATGGAAGACAAGTTGTGGTTTATTTCATTATCAGAGGCAGAGGAGGCATCTTGGGCTGGGCAGGATGGGATCTCCAGGATGTCCCTGCTTACTGCAGGGGGGTTGGACTAGATGGCCTTTGAAGGTCCCTTTCAAGCCTATGATTCTCTGAGTCACTGTGTATCTCCTGCACTGTGCTGCTGTGGGGCTGGCCAGATTCCAGGGCAGAGCACTTGGCCTTGATTCTTTTCAATCCCATATCAGTCTTCCCACAGCTTTGGTCTTTGTGGTGTGGAAACCTCATTTCCTTGGTGGTGATGGGATGGACTGGACTCCTTTTATCCCCAAATACCGATTGTTATTGCAATTTCCCTGCAAATCAAGTCTTGGAGTAGCACAAACCTTCCCTCAGAGGCAGAGATTTCCTCAGCCATGCCATTTCCCACTGCTATCTTTGAACACAAGGGGTGTTCCACTCCTTTTTCCCTTTGGCTGCCTCTCTTTTACTTGCTCTGCAAGGAGCTGAGCTTTCCCCCAGGCTTGTCACAGGTATGGACCAATCCCTTGTTCATCACTGAGCCAACCCAGCCCTGCTCTACCAACTACTCCTTTCTCTGTGGGCTGGGGGGGGTGCTCAGACAAAGTCCTAGAGCTGCAAATCCCTGAGGGAGGTTGTATCTTAAATCACAAAAAAATCCATGGAAAGCATCAAATGACCAATAAATGTTCCTGTATTTACACAGCAGCAATAGTGGACTTGCTAGATAGCATGAAGGCAAAGTTCTTGTCAAGGAGAGCATATAAAATTGAAGTAATTATTCATGGGACTCCAGATGTTTTTAAAAAGAAAGAATAAAACCCTCTGCCTGGCAATGAATAGGAACATAAATTTTCTGAGCTTTCTGTGTCAGAGGGGCAGAATGGATCCACTGATCAATATATCTCTCCAGTTTTACAAAATACTGTTAATAGCTATTGCTGTCGATACTCCTATGGAAAATAATTTAATAGAAGATTATTGTCATTTTGTGACTCCCTTTTAAGAAAACCATTCATTAGAATTATATCCTTCTGCAAGTTGTCTGAAAAAAAAAGGGCTCTGAAAAGGACTCCCCGTGGTACTGAATTCTATAGGCCTTTAGAGGAGATTCCATACAGCCACACTACAGCTCTGTAGATTGAATTCCTAGTGCTTTCTGTGGGAGGTTTGCTTCTGGGAGGACGTATGTGAGAGATCTAATGCTCTGCTTGTGTGTGCTTTAGTATTCAGTAGTTTTCATCCTCTTTTTGTTTGGGGGCTGCCAATAAAATTCCATGAGAACATGTGGGCTCTCATGTACTGATTTGAGTGCAGTGACCACAGACTTAACAGCTTTATGCAGGAGCTGGAAGTCAGCAGACTCCAGTGGACGTGTGGACATCGCGTTGGGAACCACTTGGGACAACACACCCCGCCACAGCTCGCTTGCTGCCCTTTGTGCTGGCCACACAACAGAAAATGTGACTGTGCTTAGCAGTCCCCATGCTTGGAAGTGACTGAGAGTAGCTGTCTCCACATCTGGATTTCTGACTCGTTACTGTCATTTATTAATTCACACAGATTCACATCTGCTTTTCCAAAGTGATGATCGGGCTAGAACGATCCCCTGACGCAGGGAAACAGGAGCAGTTCTAAACCACAAGTAATATCCCTGCCATGGAGGTAGTTTCCAGAGAAGCAGCATTAGGGGATGTCCAAGGAAGGAAATATCCCCAGGCTGCTGGGAGACTCCAGGCACAGCAGAGTGTGAGACTCGTCGTGCACAAGTGCAGCGGGTGCCTTTGAACGTGTGCGTCCAGCCTTGGATTCTTACCGAGACCCATTAAAAGACAAGAATCTGTGAAATTTTTTTTCAGAGATCATCATTTTGCCCCTGTTTTGGGGTTGAAAGGCAGACAAAGAACCTGTATAATATTGCCCATAATTGGATTTTCCTGACTTTTAGACAGTGAGTGTTTATTGTTGCATCCTTCTCTGTGAGGAGGCTAGACAAAGCATTTTTGAAAGTGTTCTTGGTGGCTCTGAGAAACAATATAGATGAAGGAGCAGAAGTCTTAAATTATCCTGATGCAAAACAATTCTTGAGGCAGGGTAGACTTTTTTTTTTTGATGTTGTAGGAACTTTGCAAGTCCCCATGAATCAGTGCATTTGGAATCTCATGGAACAGGTTCAAAACTGTCAAAAAGGTCTATTCAATATTGAATATGCTTGCATTGTGAATAGCAGAGGGGAAAATCCAGTGTCTGCCAAAAGAATGTAAAAAAGCACTGATAAAACAAGCAGAAATCAGGTCTTTCAACTCCAAAAGGTTTTGTTTCTTTTTATTATTATTATTTTTTAAAAAAAGGAAAGAAATAAACACAAAAGCTGCAGTTGACAGTGTCTCTTTGACGGCACTTTTGTCGCCGTTTAAGCAAAACAATGCAAAGCAGCTTTCTGGAGGACGCTGGCAGAACATACTGTAGCTTTCAAACTTCGCCCAGACTGCTGAGAAATGAAATGTTTGACTGAGAAGCTGATGTGGGTTTGGCAACATTGCTTAATTGATAGTGTAAAAAGAAAGAGGATTCTGCTTCGACCATCTGCAACAGTAACAGGGACCAGCTCTTTGTCTAACAGCATCTGCAGCCTTTCTTCCACCGCTGCCTCACCAGAATAGGTTAATTGCAAGGGAACAGTCCAGCACATGTACCAGAAGGATCAAAGAGTGTGGATTTCCTTTCAGGTTTAATTACTAATAGGAAACTCCTCTTTGGTCTTTTCTTGTTCCTCGTGGAAGAAAGAAGGTTTAGCAATGGAGTGAGGGGCAGGGGCTGGGAGGACAGACTGCCGAGGGCTCTGCTGTGCTGCAAGGACCCTGCCAAGGCTCACGGGGTGCCCTGGCTGAGAGATGTGAGGTGCTTTAACTCAGGGTTTCAGGGTTGCTTGTGCATTTGGTGAAGGGATTGGGATTTCCTGTTATTTACAATTGAACAGACTCCACAAGCCATTCGTGACTCTCATCCCAACCCTCCCTTCTCTTTGAAGCCAGCCAGTACCTCCACAGTGGGAGTAGCTCTGTCACGTTAATCTCACGTGTGGTGTTTCACGTGGGTGTAGGGTACTTGCCCTGATGGATGGGAGCGTGGCCTGTTGATTCCAGCATCCCATCTCTGGCAATGGCCAGTGCAGGGAAAATGCAGGAATGTCAACATGGCCACTTAATGGACAAACCAGAGCACTGGAGAACACTTCTTCCCAGTGCTCCTAAATCATGAGCTGAGATAAACCCTGTGACAGAAAGTTTTAAATCTCTTACAGAAAAACCCAACAAACTTGACATTTATTCTCAGGTAACAAAAGAGTGTTTGCTTGTAGAATTTTCCACACTTTTCTTCCACTCCTTCCTTGTTTTTTGTTTTCATATGGAAAGGGGCTAATCGAGCCCTGATGTTGCACTTAAACAAAGACCCAGCTCCTCAAATTACTTGAGCATTCTATGACCAGATTTAAGAATAGAGTGCTTACTTTTCAATATTTGATAGGAAAGAATTTTGAAGACAACTTCTAGTAAGCATAAAATGTGTATCTCACCAACATGCTGATAACATCACCATCTGTAATGTTTAAGAGTTTAACTAGAGTTCCTGCTGTTGTATAAATACCATCTATGAAAATAAGACCATGTGATGAGAGGGGTTTGTGACTATGAAGAAGTTACACTGCAGATTGTCCTTCTAAGTTTAATCCTCTGTGTCCATCCATCAGGATTCCATTCCCAGTCTGCCTTCAGGCATGTTACATACAATTAATAAAACATCCTTAGCAACTCTGTTTTTTTTTTTCCATATATCCAATTTTGGCTGGATTATGTTAAAAAAGGGAGGCAGTGCTGTTTTGTCTTATGCTTGATATACAAAGCCAGTGTTTCTCATCTCTCCTTTAGTATCGTATATCATGACACACGAAGTTGTAATCCTGATAAATCTTTATGCAGAAGTAGAGAAACGTGTCTTGGTCTAGCAAGCTGGCTATGGTTTGAGTGAGGAATACCCTTGAGGTGACAGTGGCCAATTCACAAGTAGGGGAAAGTGAGTGAGAAAAGTGTGTTTTCATGGATTTGGAGCTCCTTGCTCTTGAGAGCATTCCCACCCAGCAAAGGTGTCCTCCTGGCTTTCTCCTTCCTTCACTTCACTGCTAAGATGCTTGCTCCTGTTTCTCTCCCACTTCAACTGTTAGATCCCTCAGAGAAGGACCAGACTGAACCCTGGTGAAGTGCCTGCTGAAAACAGTGCTTCTCTTTGGGAACATGGTGGGACTGTGGATGGGAAGAATCCCAACAAGAGCCATGCCACGGCTCGGGTGGGGACAGCAGAGTGTGATGTGTGCTTCTTCGGCATGGATGGCCTGGAAGGACTGTCAACTTGTACAATGCTTTCACAGACCTCCTCTCTTCCACAGACCTCCTCTGTGCTGGAGTTTGGTGGAAATGGCAGATGTCAGTGCACAGCTCCCTCCCACTACAACCAAGGCTTTCTCTTGCCCACCCTGTGGCTACCAGGGGAGGAGGAGTCTGCTGGACCTGGCCAAAGCCAGAAAGCCATTTCCCTCTAGGAGCACCAGCACTCATGTCAACAAAGGAGCGATGATGTGACATTGTTTTGCACAGCTCATCAAGATTGAGTTCTTAAGTGCTAATAAATATCTTCTCTTTATGCACAGCCTAGCTAGAAATCAGACTGTTTCTAAAACGTCAAAGCTGCAGTTGTAACCTGCAGAAATTTATACCTTCAAAAGTCTGGGCACTCTGTTTGCTGACCCTTTTTTCAAAATCCTAACTAAGCAAATGCATTTTCTTGAGATTGTGTAACCCAGAGGGAGGCATTTAAATGTACTGGCCTCAGAGGAGATGACCCCTACTCTTGTGACTTGTAATTAAGAGCCTCTCATTGAAATTGCCAGGAGTGTCTGTTCATTCTGGCTGTCGCTTGTTTTTACTCCAGCTGGCTAACAAGAAAAAAAAAAGCAGTTTTCTTGCAGGTTTTTATCTGGAAAAAAAATCACAGCAACCTGTTGTGACTGGTATAGATCCATGAGAGAAATTACAGCAGTGTTTTGATGTGCAGTGCTAGCAGTAATACTTCTGTCATCGACACCCAATGCTGAAGGCAGAGATAACTTCACCGGCAGAGAAATTAGATAAAGTAATCTCTAATAAATAAATCTGGTCTGTGTTGTAAATCACTTCAGCATTCCTCACAGCATTTTGTCTTCCTCCCTGGCTTGGTGTCTTCCTTGTGGCTGACAAGTGGTTGTTTCAGTAGGACAGCGGGCGGGAAGGCTCTGAAATCTGAGTTTGGATTTTTATGACTGAAATTTTAGGGGGTTGTTTTTCCTTCCCAGAAACCCACCAGCTGTTTGGGAGGTTACTGGATAAGCATGATGGCTGAAGAAAAGTTTGCAGGGGGAGCACAGTATGATTCAATGGAAAGTTTTCTGGAAATTTTGATTTTTAAAATGCTGAAGTTTTAGTTTTATGTTTTTGAAAAAAATCCCATATAAAACTAGATTTCTTTTTGCTTTTAGCAGATGTAGTGCTTACAGAACTCTGCTGCTGTCAATACTCCTCTCTTGTAAATCTGAGTTGCTTCCTACCACTTCTTTATAGAATATGAAAGCAAGAATCACCTGTCTTACCACTTGTTTTATTAAAAGAGACCCCTCTGATACACATAAGAACAGTTCCCCACATTTTACATTCTCTCTTTTTTGTCCTTTGGACCAAGAAATTATGCTTGGGACAGAGTGGTGTTTGTGAAGAAGACATTTATCTGCTGATGATGCCCAACAGTTCACAAGCCAGTGACAAATGAGGCAGCAGAAAAAGCTCCTCCAGAGGAGTCAGAAACCAGCAGAGCTGTGCTGGATGTAGCTGGCTGGAGCCACGGCAGCGATACTGTCCACCCCCTCTCAGATGATGAATGGGGAGACTCCCCGTGGGTCACCCCTCCTTAGCTGATGTCAGGGTCATCGGCACGAGTCGGTGGCCAAGCAATGCCCCGTTCCCAGCCCTTCTCCTCAGGGCTTGGTGCCCTCCAACGGCTCACAGGGACACGCAGCGCCTGCCCTGCTTCCCGGGACACCCGTGGCTCCGGCCAGACTTTTCCCTTCCCTCCCCTCGGCTTTTGCTTCTTCTCAGATATGTTTTATACTTCACACTTGGCTAAACCTCCCCTGGATACGAGCACGTCGCTGTACATTTAACTCCTCATGTGGCATGCCTTGCAGTTAGCTCATTCTTTCTGCTGGATAGAACCTCAATACATTAAAAAAAAGGATTAGTATGTGCAGGCACAAAAAAAAAAAAAAAAATCAGAATACTGGAGAGCACTTAATTGGCCAACTGCCGTCTACCGTTTCAGCACTTGCATCTTCCTAGCTACTTGTACCGTATTGTTAGAGGAGAATAAATCATTTGACACAACTAGGTTTTTAGAAAAATATGTGAAAACCATTCAGGCAAAAAATCAGTTGAAATGTAGGAAATTTTCCATCTGAGTGCTCTCTGCTAAGAGAAAAATTTTCAGCGAGGTGCAATATTTAATCTTGTTTTAAAATAAATAGTTTACTGTATAAAATCACTCAGGGTGTGATTTTTAAAATGCAATGTAATTTTATTTTAGTTCTGAGATTTGTACTGAGAATTGCTGGAACATGAAAAGGAATGTCTAGGCAAACCTGTGTGTTGGAAATAATCCTGCTGTGGTTGGGTTCTAGAAGGCATATGCATGGGTTTAAGTCTATGAACCTCTAAAACCGATGGAAATCTGCAAACATAGCTGATACAGAGCAGAGCCCATGCTGGCTTCTATACAACAGGCAGCCTCTGTAGCCTGGGTGAGATGGTTTTCCTCATTTATGCCTTTGGAAAGGGTGGATTTGCAGTAGGCAAAGGGAGGAAGCAGTGGTGGACTGGAGGCCTGTTCCCATGGTCTGCCGAGGCACCGCATGGCGCACGCCGGCGAGTCTCCGGCTCTGGCTTCATCTGCACGCTTAGAGTATGTCATAAAAATAGGAAGCTTGTGGAAGAGCAGTATGTATAAAGGTTTTATTAGATATAGATATTATTGGATAGAGATTTCAGTATAAATAGAAGCATGTCATATGTGAAGTAACGCGCTGAGAACGTATGCTGTAGAGCATTTTGCTAATTAAGTTATTAAAACTATGGGGGTTTTGCAACACAGATGTGCATGTAGCCAGTCGTGGCTCATTAAAGTCCTAATCCTGAAGGCTGCAGAGGACACTAGACTCTTCTTTGAGCTGTGCAATCTTTTGCTCTGAAGTTTTATGATCTACTGGAAAATGGTACTGTATCCACCATCGATACAGGACCAATACAGTCAAACAGTAAGTGCTCTGCATGCCTTCTCTTAAGTGTTAGCTGTCGTATTGAGATTAAATTGGGCATTAAAGAGAGATTAAATTGTGACCTGAGGTGTAGTGAAGTCATATAAGCACTTAAATATAAACCCCATTGTTGATTGGGAATAAAGAGAGAACTCATGTTGTTTTGTTTGTAGAATTCAATTTGTTGTTCTTAATATATATCAAGAAAGTTTAAAAATAACTTATGACTGTGTATGGGACATGTTTACTCCCTTAAAAAAGGAGCAAGAGGAGAAGCTTTCCCATGATCCTCCAGCTTCTTCTGCAAGACTCTCNAAGTTTAAAAATAACTTATGACTGCATATGGGCCATATTTACTCCCTTACCAGCTTCTTCTGCAAGACTCTTCTCTGTCCTCAGGTAGTTATCAGGGAACCTCCTTGGAAGTTCCTCTGTGCACAGCTGGACACCTTTGGCTTTGTGGATCTTAGAAACTGTGTTTGACTGGTATGTTCATAGAATCCCAGAATCTCCCGAGCTGGAATAACCCATAAGAACCATCGAATCCAGTTCCTGGCTCCACTCCAGTCAATTCAGAGCATGGGAGTGAGTGCATCATCCATGTTTTATTGGCTTAGGAATTGGGTTTTCTTTTTTTTTATCATTGCTCTGGTGACTTGAACATCAGATATGCTTTTTGGTCCCCCAGAAGGAGGGTGAGCAATCCACAGCATATGTGGGAGGTGAGTGGTGGGCGGCAGGTCCGTGTAGGGTTTGGGAGCTGCCACAGCCAGGGGAGGCTGCAGATCTCAGCCCCCACTTCCCAGTGAATTGGAGACTGGAGTGGGACTGGCAACCCTCGTCTCCCATAGCAGCAAGACACTGCCAAGCAGCTAATTGGCAGCATCTTGTTTCTGTGAGAGGCCCTATCTGCTGACTCCCACCAGATCCCTGCCAGCGCACGTAACCTCTAATTGAACGAAGAGAGATGCAGTCTGGCACACTGCTCCTAAAAGCTTGCTGATCTTTGCATTAATGACCTAATCTTTGGGTTTATTTTGTTCCTGCTTGTGAGACCATGTTTTCAGCTCTGCTTTCCATGTTCCTTCTCTCAGCTTTTTGTTATTTCTTAGTATAAATCACTTGCCATCCAGCTGAGATGTCCGCTGGTGACAGGGAAGATGGTAATTGTTCAAAGCCCTTAGACCTTTTGGGGAATGTTGGCCCTAAATGGCTGTGTCTGTAAGTGGTAAGCCTGGCACAATTAGCTCTAAAATCAAAGCCATTGCCTGCATGGACTTTGGATGAGGTCAGTCTTCTGGCCATGAGACTCAATTTTCCTTACTGGATGGGCAAATGGGATGGTCCCATGCAGAGGAGCAGGAGGACTGAGCAACACAAAGGCTGTGTCTGCATGAATGTGTGGCTGAAGATCCAACCCACTATATTTTCTGTTCTTCTGAGGCTGAAAATAGTGTGGATGTGAAATGTGGCATGAAGTTAAATGATCAGAACACATAGTGAATTTGGATCTTCTACATAGTGTCCAGCAGAGAGCTGGACAACCTCGGATGAGTTTGATAGCCTGCTGGAGACAACAGTGCCTAATCTGGAATAGACCTGGGAGGTTTCTGGCTCCCAGTCCAGCACCCACCTCATCAGACCACCCTTCCTGGCCACTTCAAACAGGCACTTCTACAACTTGTTCATTTAAAACCCTTCTGTTCCCATTGCCCAACTTCTTATTTATAAGAATGTTACATTAAGCATTTGCCTTAAATTAAATCTTGCTAAGCCTGTGATATACTTTTCACTTCAGCAAATATTATGAAATAAACCTTGTCCTGTAAACAATTAAAGCAAAGAGCACATTCAGATATATTCTAGACATCGAGCAGTCAACCTTTGCAACCAAATGCAATTGCATTCATAGAAAAATAATTGCTGACATGAGATAATTAAAACCCAAACAGGGCCATCGCGTAAGCGCCGGTATGTAAAGAGCTCCATGAGATCAGTTCTTCAAGAGAAGACGATACAATGCCTCTCACAGCGAAAACTTCCTACAATGGGCATGAACTGTAGGCATGAATTACTGTAATTACCATTCATTTAGGAAAATTAGGCTGCATGTTACTCATAGGTTTGAAAGTGCTGTGGGTTTTGAAGAGAAAGGGTGATGATCCCCGTTCTCAGGAGATGGCAGAAGGTTCTCGGAGTCAGGCACTGGGATCCCCAGCAGAGCTCCTGGCCCTCGTGGCTTGAGAGAGACCCTGGATTTAACCACCCTGAGATTATTCAAGATTTGGATAATTTATGTCAGCTTCTGAGCCAGATCCTGGGCTAATCTGTACTTTGTGCAAATCCATGAGCTTGCTGCGTTGGAAATTAGAGCAAAATTGGATCAATTTATGCAGAATTAACTTGGTAGTAGGTGATGTGTACTTGTTCCCTTCACTTCTGTTGGTCCCGTTTTCACTGGATCTAAATTTGCTTCTCCATCCTCCACTTAATTGCATTTTTTACACACTGTATATTATCTTGCTGTCAGTTGGTTGCTATAGACTTTGCTCAAGCTATTTTTTCCTTTCCACCTGAAGACTGAATTGCATGCTGTTCTCACAGAGGTTTGGAGGTTAAACGCTCCGATATTTCTATTGCTATTTCTGGGCTTGGAGTAAAGTTTTTCTCTGCTATTTCCTCGCTGACCTTTTTAAAAATTGAAATGACTTTGGGCTCCCTGTTATGTTTGCAAAAGACTTGTGCGTCTCACCCCGCTGTAGTGGCGTATTATAAATATTTCCTTTGATGTGTGTCTTTACTCCATTCCCTCCCACCCTCTCCTTTTCCAGCATGGCCTATGGTTCCCTTTCTTTTCCCTTCCACACTGCTTATCAGCAGCCCAAAGCTGGGAGGTGGTTCCCTTTAGCATGTAAATAAAGTGACACTTTTTCCAGTAAGTAGCTCAGGCTGGCATTATATGCCAGAAACTCTCATCTACACAATGATGAGTTCAAGTCCTCCATTGTGCAGAGAGTTTTTTTCTTTCACAGTAGGAAAGGTGATCAGTCTGCAATTAGTCCTCTCCTTCCCTCTCCTTCCACAGCCCTTTGTACCTCTGTCTTTGCTGCTTTCTCCTCTCCCAGGACCAAACCCAAAGGTAACTCTTCAGAATCTGTTTAATGTGACTGTCCTCCCATCATCCGGCTCTGCATAAAATTAGCCCGTTCTCCAGCTGACAGTAAATGATGTGGCATTAGAGCAATATTTGGAAAGATGTGCCTAGAGTTCACTATTCTGGTCAGATGAGCAGGGAACATGCTTTTGCATTTTAATTTGAAATTCAGTGAATATTTTGAATGCCACAGCATGTCTATAACATTATTTAAAAGATCCTGTGCGCTCAGGCGTGTAATGATTGACATTGGCTGTAACTTGATGCAATGTTGCACTGTTTTAATTCTTTTTGGGGCAGTGTTATCTTTGATCACTTGGTATTCACTGGAAAAATCCCACAATTGCAATCCCACATTATGTTTCAGGGAGGATGCCAAGTTCTCTATGGTACGTAGCTATTCAGGGCACTTTGTCCACCCTGAGGCTGCTCATTAAAGTGATGGCAGTTTCTATTTTAATGAATAAGGTAGAGTGCAAATTCCCAACTTCATTCATAGACCTTGAATGGTAGAAAGGAGCTGGTTCCTTTTTCAGTTCCTAACTGCTTTGTTTTCTTGGAAATTGTGTAAATGTGTTCATAACCATGGCCACAGCTCCAGCATGCAAAACCCATCCACCTTCCAAGTTCTCAACTTGCGTCCGGGGTTCGTATTATTAAAACTTCACTCTGTCACCAACATTCCCCTTCCCAGGTTTCCTTTCCAGACCCAGTTATGTGTCTGTATTTCAGAAGGTAAGAGTGGGAAGATGACAAGCTCATCTTTTAATTCAGCTATTCCCTCACTAATCTCCAGGACCGTGCCAGAAAGCCTTTCCATACAAAAATAACCTTCCTCCCTTGCAGCGACTGCCAGTTAAAAGGCTGCACTTGCCCACAGTTCCACAGCAGGAGCATAAAGCTGCTGCAGGTTTCCTCTCCAGTGAAAACACAGCACTTGGAGGGAAACCATGAACTAAGTGCATCACCGAAGTGCTGCACAAGTGTGAACAGCCGGCGTCAGGGAAGGAGGCAGAATTCCCGCTCCTGCCTATTATCCACACGCCATTCAAAGCTAACGGCCCCAACGCCTTCTTTTGACTGCCAGGACTCCTTGGGTTTGCTGTGAAAAAAGAACCAAACCCTTTTTTATCCCCTGCCCATTACCCAAAGTTTGGGAATAGCTGCCAAGTGGAGGTTTCTGAAGGCGATGCCGAGCTGCTCCTTGAAACTGGGTTACGGAGCACGTGTGGGGTTTTTTTAATGCCCACGTTTGTTTCTCTCCCCACTGCGAGCCAGAGGGAGAGGAGTTTTGCTGTGGTGATGCCCTGATGCAGAGATTTGGAGCTCACCTTGGGCATCCACTGGTGATGGGAGGTTTTGCTCTGGGCCCTTTTCAGCTTGTGCTCAGACTCAAGGCACGAGCAGCAAAGAGCCACCGAAGGCCCTTCCGACCCCCATCACTGCGGTACAACAGCCGCGGTGCTTCCCCGAGTCAGAGCGGTCCCTGTGTACCTCTGCCACGAGGCCAAGCTGTGAGGCAGTTGGAGACCCACCATAAGGATTCTGCTTCTGCCTCTCCCTGCCCACAGCTCCTTGGACCAGATCCATCTTTTCTGCAGGGAGTTTGGCGTTAACTGGGAGCCACAAGTTTCTTTGCTTAGTGCACAATGATTTTCACCCGGTTGTAGAAAATCAGATAATCCAGTACAGGCACCTTTTATATTTTTTCCTTGAGAAAAACTGAAGATAAATATTGAAATACGGGAAGAGTTTGCTATTTAATAGTATTAAATAGCTACACATAGTTGTTGTAGACTAAGGAATTATTCTAATACCATTTTCATGTGTGTATGTTCCTTCAAAATCCCCTTGCTGAAGAGTATTGCTTAGAGGAAGTTGAAACATTTTAATAAAAGCAACTCCTGCCATGTATTTGTTATCATCATAGATTTTACACACCAGAGGATCTTTGTGATATTCAAAGAGTCTGATCCAGAAGTGAAGAGTCCTACCCCTTTCTAGCTATGCTAAATCACCTTTGCTCCTCAGAATTCTTCACCTTCTCTACCTGTGGGGCTCAGGGCTCCCTGGATGAGCATTTGGCTTCAATGCTGTGGAATTCCCACCCCAGTATTGTCTTTTAATAGAGACCAAGTTTGACTGGAAAATGTGGTAGGAGCTGGAAGTAGGATTGTATGTCATAAATGTCAAATAACTACCAAAACTTGTAGGTTTTTTTTCTGGAAGGGACTTTCTTCATTCAGTACCTTTGGGTTTTCACTTGGCACCAAGCACCTTGGTTTCTTGTACACATCCACGAGGTGTGTGCATGGATTTGGGATTCCACTCTGGCTTTTCACCTCTTGACATGTTACTCTACTACAGAAAGTAATTTTTTCTTCAAGCATAGCTTCAGTGATCTCTTTTATTCCTCATAATCTGGGCTGATTAGCAGTTGCTGTGAACTTGGATTTGCAGTACCACTATAATGTCATTTGCACAGTTACATTTTTCTCCTGGAGACAAAAAAGGGAAGGTTTCTGTTCCTCTTCACCCTCTATTACTAGAATTTAGTATGCTTGGGCCATGCAAAGATGACACTGCTGGAGAGCAAGATGTCCCTGGACTCCTCCTTCAAGGAGAGTCAACCCCACTGGGAAGGGTCAAGTAAAGTGTGAAGAAGATGCTCCTTCCCCCTCCTCATCTGCAGACGCTGTGGCTTGCTTCCCAGGTCTCCCAGCTGTATAGAAGAGATTTGTTTTTACTAAAACCTGCTGGTTTCACTAAGATCAGGGTCTGAGGAGGGACACTGTCACCATGGAGCAGTCTCTGGGCAGCGTTGGTGCCTGGGTGGCAGGAGATGTGTCCCAAGGAGCCGGGCTCACTGCAGAGCCTGCGCAGAAAGTTTTGCCTCTCCTCGGAGACATTCCCTGGGATGAATCATGATGACTGGCTCAGCTTCAAATCTCCTGAAATTCAAAAGGAAATAAAAGGTTGTTGGGGGTTTGATTTTTATTTTTTTTCCTCAGCTGCTAGCTCTGAATTCCACACTCAGTGGCCCGTTTGCCTCAAGCATCCACAGCACAAAGGTTCAGTGGTGGAAAATCTAAATTATGATTTGATGATTTTCCACGTGTCAGAATAGATATCACTGGCTATCCAGGGCTATGTGACCTGAGAAAACCCCTGAGAAAAAGCAGGAGTGTTCAACAAACAACACCTCAGTGTACTTGAGCCTTTTAAAGAGTAAGCACCTAATCACAAGGACTGTGGTCTTAGCAGTGTATGACCCCTAACATGCTAAAGGAGTGGATCATTGAATTAAAAAAAGAGGCATTTTCCAGAGTGTAATTGCACCTTAAGGACAAATAAATACCTTGCTGCTTAGATTGGTAGGGTTCTTTCCATAACTGAAGCATCAGGAATAATTATGCTAAAAGACACTTAAGCTAGTAGAGAAAACACATATTGCATTTTATGATGCTCTTGCTGGGCTTCTTGTGTAACATGAGAGAAATTATATTAACACTGGTGCTACGCTGGTGTAGAATTACACCCTCGTGCTGGTCTGAACTGCATCGTGCAGCTTTCCTCACTTTTTATAGCTCTATTAATGGTTTTCAAAAATTGTGGGCTAAAGGAGTATTAAAATGTCTTGGCAACGTCCTGTTGCTCAATCTTTTTGCTGTGGGATTACATATACCTTGTTTCTATTTGATTTTGATTGCTTGCTTGGCCTAGATTCTCCGCGAGCATTTGGTATGACTGAATAATTTTTAGTTGTACTTTCTTGCCATGCTTTATGCTAATCTGCTGATGTTTTGCAGCTACAGCATTGCCAGTCAATGCCTCAGCCTACAGTCTTTATCCTTTACTGGGTTTTTAAAAGGGTATTTTATTGCCTGTCATTACCATTCACTGTGGCTTTATGGACTGTGCTCTCCCGATGCCGCGGCTGCCGCTCGCTCCCCGCTGCCTTTGTTCCACACAAAGTTCTTGTATCGTCCTTTCTGCCCCCGAGAGCTTCAGATACCCCCTTTAACAGGGGCTCCAGGAGCTCCTGGATGGGAGAGTGCAATTTCAGCTCCTGAGTGGCTTCATTATTTCAACTGAATGGTTTTTCCCAAATATCTCTGGCTCTTTCGCAGGGTGAACGGTGAAGAAAGAGTTCCAGGCAAAAGTGCATCGTGCTTCAGGAGCTTTGATACCTCTCAGGCTTTTAATGCATATGTGAAGGAAATGGCAATGGTTCAGTCAAGTGACATAACTAAATGAAGAACTATTTATTAAGAGCACATAACATTTTACATACCCTGCTTGGGAACAGTTCTCAGCTTTATTTAATGGGCATAGGTCAAAATCCCACCCATATCTGTATTTCCTCAAAACCTTGGTGGCTCGTGTAAAGCAGAGCTCCACTCTAAATTTTTTGTGACCTTGAGGAGATTTTTATAACTCATTGCTCAATTTCTTTCATCTTCTTGAATAGCTGTAAGTTTTTGATAGTCTTTTTTAGTGGGAGATGCTTTGGGGACTGCTGAGTCATTAGGACAATATCGAAGCTAAATCAAAATACATGTTTGTCAGTTTAACTCATGGAAAACCAAGTAAAAATAACTTTGCAGTGCAGATGGGAACTAATACCATGTTCCTGGCCCTTAGACCCGTGGACCCATGGACAGGTACCCTACGAGCCCATCGGTATCGTTTCTAGTGATAGGAAATAGGGAAGTGACAGCCTGAAATAGTCTGGTCCTGCCTCTGGTACATCATTTTTTCGGTGCTGTTGTCCTTCCCCCAACATAAGAAGGACATGGACCAGTTGGAGAGAGTCCAGAGGAGGCCACAAAGATGATAAAGGGGCTGGAGCACCTTTCCTACGAGGACAGGCTGAGAGAGTTGGGGCTGTTCAGCCTGGAGAAGAGGAGGCTCCAGGGAGACCTTAGAGAAGTCTGCCAGGACCTCAAGGGGGCCTACAAGAAAGATGGGGAGAGGCTGTTCAGTAGGGCCTGTTGTGACAGGACAAGGGGTGATGGGTTTAAAATAGAGGGAGGGAGATTTAGATTGGAGATTAGAAAAAAGTTCTTTCCTGTGAGAGTTGTGGAGCACTGGAACAGGTTGCCCAGGGAGGTGGTGGATGCCCCTGGATCCCTGGAGACGTTCAAGGCCAGGTTGGATGAGGCCCTGAGCAACCTGATCTAGTTGGGGGTGTCCCTGCTTCTTGCAGGGGGGTTGGACTAGATGACCTCTGGGAGTCCCTTCCAACTCTAGACAGTCTGTGATTCTATGATTCTATGATTCTACCTGTGAAGGTCAGAGGTCATGGAAGAGAGGGAAGGATGGAGCTTTACTGGTTTGGAGTTAGATTTGAGCAGAGGTATTTATGTATGTGTACAAATATGCACAAATCTTCGCCTGACTACTCAGCAAAAGGAATATGGATAGTTTCCTGTAGCACCACGTAAATCTTGTTATTGCTGTTCTTAAAGTGAATAAATCCTTCACTCTGTACTTTTCAGTGAGGTGACTTATGGCTTTCAAATGCAGTGTTCTCTTAAAGGTGTTGGGTGGGGAGCAGGGGAGCAGTGCTGTCAGAGCCCTGCTTCTCAGGCTTGATTATCTGCAGGGCTGGTAACCAACAAGTTGGCTCCCTGGCACTGCACAGACATACATTTTAAACAGCCTGGCTCGAACGCCGCCTTCACTGGGAGCTGAGTGCTCAACACCTCCCAGGATTGGACCTCCAACACTTATCTGTATGAGCTTTCCATTATTCATTCTACAAATGAAACTGGTTGTAATGTAAATTATAGAATGAATCTTTCTATGGCTTAAGATCCTGTAACTTAAACCTCCTAGGCTGCTTATCTGCCTTCTGCCACCTACCTACAGTTTATCCAGTGCACTTGGCATTCTTGATTGTTCCTTGCATATAAATTTCAATCATACCCACAGGGTACCTCTATCCTATAATAGCTTGCATTGTGAGCAATTTAACAGGAGAACCGTTCTGCCCAAACACTGAGTGAGACATTTGCTATGGGGAAAAGCAAAACCCTTGGGAAGTACCGGGCCTATTCCTCATATAACGCTGTAGTAAGGCAATTGTATTGAAATTAAAATAGAGATGGAGAGATTTATCTTCCCTTTCAGTCACGTGGTGCCATGGAGCTGTCCGGGATCGCAGAGCAATCCCGCGTCTGCCAAGTCAGCCGTCGCGGAAAGTCGGGCTGATTGGCTGGTGATGGCTTGATACCTTCACAAAAGCCATTAAAATTCTTCCTTATCTCAACAGAATAACTTCCCACTGCAGTAATCTTATTATACCCCAGTTGTTCTGCTCATCTGCCATCCAGGTTACGCCTGCCTCTGTGATCACACAATCATAGAATCATAGAGTGGTTAGAGTTGGAAGGGACTCCCAGAGGTCATCTAGTCCAACCCCCCTGCAAGAAGCAGGTACACCCCCAACTAGATCAGGTTGCTCAGGGCCTCATCCAACCTGGCCTTGAACGTCTCCAGGGATCCAGGGGCATCCACCACCTCCCTGGGCAACCTGTTCCAGTGCTCCACCACTCTCACAGGAAAGAATTTTTTCCTAATATCCAACCTAAATCTCCCTCCCTCTATTTTCAAACCATCACCCCTTGTCCTGTCACAACAGGCCGTACTGAACAGCCTCTCCCTATCTTTCTTGTAGGCAAGAATGCTCTGCCTGCCTTCCATCCCGCTCGGTGTACGGCCCCACACCAGCCCTTCGCACGGGTTTCTCTGAAACACTGGAATGCTGCTGCAGAAACTCCTCTGCAACATCAAGAAGAGAAGAAATGGGCACCTGCTCTGCATGCACATACACCAAAGGCCTCAGAAGATCCTTGTGTGGAGCATGTTAACTGGAGACCTGAGTCATGGGGAAGGCCTAGGGTGAGGCTTTGTGGTAGCACTGCTGTCTAGGGGAAGTACCAGCCAACTCTGTCCTCACCTGGCATAAGGGGTTAAGAGAGTAAATGAGGTGTTAGGGAAATGTGGTATGTGTAAGCAGGGATGAAAGTGGAATGAGTCTTGAAAGCCTTGTACTCTTGAGAAGGTGTAAGGAGCTGGAAAAGGTGCCACTTGTCTGACATCATCCAGGGCCAGAATGTGGAGCAGTTCTTAAATCATCCCAGACTGGCACGGACTTTTTTAGTGAATCCAGAGAAGCTCTGACCTTTTTGATTCCATTTAAATCTATGAAGCTTTCAAGATTAAAGAGGAAAACACATGTCTAAGTAACAAAACAACTGCTTATATGAGATACCATCTTCTTGCACCTTGCACAGACAGAAATGGAGCCATCTGTTTGGAGACACCTCAGAGAGGACCCACAGCAGTAACTATCTCAGGACATTGTAGGCAAAGGAAGTCTCACTAAAGTCTTCTCAGGAATCTAAAGGACAAATTCAGTGGTTCCCACCTAGTATGAAGAAACAGCAAGAAGGATTATGCTTAAAATCTATTGCAAGTGATTTCCTTTAATAAAGTTAAGGAGATTTCTCTCTATAATACTCCTCGTGTTCCTCCTGAAGTTCATTCTGTTATTATCCTCACTAGTATTTCCATGAAGCCTTCCTAATATTTATGGGATAGAGAGTTTTGGCCTCAGAAATACAGGAGAGCATTTTAGGGAGGAAAGACTAACTGGGGAGGTAACTGGAGTGCATGGTGGAGTGCTGGAATGTTCTGCTGGCAGGACCATGGGAGAAGGGGGTGAAATAGGTATTTGCCACTCCAGAAAATGAGCACAAATATGAGTAAGTTCATCAAACAGTCCTTTCCAAGCTGAACTGAAAATATTTTCTCACCAAAAGGAAAAAAGAAACAAAATCTGAAATACTTTTTCAGGTCAAAACTGGTAGTAGTTCACTATTTAAATAAAATGTCTGGTTTTGATGCGGGGCAGCTACCAAAATCAGAGTGGTGTCTTCAAGAAACAGTGGTTTCCTTTTTGCCAGCAGTCTCTGATGGGAAAACTCCCCCATAGCATGTTTGGATCATCTGAAGACCTTCAAGTTAGGGCTTTTTCTTAAATAGTCAGAGATACTGGCTTAAGCACCATGATGAGTTGAACTTGAAGATAACATCCTCACAAGAAAGCTCTGAAGCATTTCTGGACTGGACAGTCTGTCCTATGGAATTCCACATTGTGAGTGGCTTCATGGCATGATGGTACCACCTGTACCTGGGTGAAAACTGAAGTCATGTCTCTGTCCAAATTCAGAAGGATTCATTAAACATTAGCAGAGGTTGAGAAGATGTCTCAGAAAGTCTGTGGTGTGCTCTGCCTTCATCCCTTCTACCACCAGTACAAAAAGCCAAAACAGCCTTTCTCAATCTTGTTTTTTGGTACGTTATATTGCCAGTTCATGTCTAACACCATGTGGGTGGGTTGCTTGAGCTCAGCCAGAAAACAGAGAGAATTCGAGGTTTTGTACTGTGGTCCTCAACTTCAGAAGTTTATCTTTCTTGGCTTCACTTCACCTTCTGTAGAAGTAGGGAAAAACCCTTTATCCTAGGGAATACCCTTCATCCACTCCTACCCATTTAGACACCAACTAGTTTTTCATGGTTTGAAGAGGAGCTGGTTAAATCAACCTTTAAGGGAATACCAGTTTGTATTTTTTAGCAGCATGAGACATCATACCATCAAGCAGCAAGCTACTTCTCTGAAGAAATTAATGAAAAAACCCAACAAACCTGCCTATCCCACACGTTCTTATGTGGCAATTCAGACCCACAGGGAGTGACTGACCCCGGGCGGCTCCCAGAGTCCCCAGTAATCTCTACAACCAAAGCTATTACTTTGAGCCCCATTTTTTGAGCAGTTTTCACTGCCAAGTGGCTTGTAGTGCTCTGTGCCTGGTCATTTCTTTCTCTAGCAGGTAGAATGATGGGTGATTCCCTTAACACCACCTTTAGCCTGCTCCACCCTTGCTTCTGTTAGAATCAGCGGCAAAACTGACTGCGCGGGGCCCCAGCACAGGACGTTATAAACACAAGGAGTGTTTATATCTGCTCCTTTGCTGCCAATGCCTGTGTAGAACTTCCCTCTGTCTTTTTCCCAAGAGCTACAATATGTCTTAAAATCAATGAAATCAATACCTTTAAAAAAGATTTGTTGATGTTTGGCCTGCACATGAGATTAGATCCCATGATGAATAGAACGACAATGTGACAGCGTCACTGCCTTACGGCACGTGAAGCCCTGTCTCATTCACCCACTTACAAATAACTGTATCTTGTAATAATAAAGACTAAAAATTACAGCTAAAAGAATAGTTATTGACTTCCAGAAATAAACTGCAAACTGCTCCCATTGTGCTGCCTTTCCATATGCATTGTACTGTCATTTACTCACGTCCTTCCTTGCGCTGGATGTCAGAGCGCTTAACAAAGCAACAATGTAGTCCCACCATGGGGTTTATGTGGTGGCTGCGAGGCTGTAAATAACAGCCCATCATAACCAGCCCCTCAGCTTAGCTGCTCTTCAGAAGAACAGGGCTGGGGGCACTTCAGAGTGAGTAACCATCTCCAACCTCCTCTGGTGCTGGTGGCTGTGAGTTATCTCTGAGAGCTGCAAAATGTAATTCTCTGCTTATAAATATTGGTCTCGAGAATTTGTTTGTCTTTTAGAGGGTTCATCTAAGCACTAGGGATTCTTTCCAAACATATAAGGGGGCTGGAGCACCTTTCCTACGAGGACAGGCTGAGAGAGTTGGGGCTGTTCAGCCTGGAGAAGAGGAGGCTCCGGGGAGACCTTCTAGCGCTCTGCCAGGACCTCAAGGGGGCCTACAAGAAAGATGGGGAGAGGCTGCTCAGTAGGGCCTGTTGTGACAGGACAAGGGGTGATGGTTTTAAAATAGAGGGAGATTTAGATTGGATATTAGGAAAAAGTTCTTTCCTGTAAGAGTTGTGGAGCACTGGAACAGGTTGCCCAGGGAGGTGGTGGATGCCCCATCCCTGGAGATGTTCAAGGCCAGGTTGGATGAGGCCCTGAGCAACCTGATCTAGTTGGGGGTGTCCCTGCTTCTTGCAGGGGGGTTGGACTAGATGACTTCTGGGAGTCCCTTCCAACTCTATTCTATGATTCTATGATATTCTGGTTTTAGCTTCTCCCCCAGACTGGCCTAGGTTGCTTACTCAGTTCTCATGTCAGACCTGGTTCAGGGAGGAGCTCGTCTGAAATTCTGCAGGTATAAAGGTGATGGGATGTTGCTGTTCCTAAGAAGACAAAGGGAGTGTGCATGAGGATGTGTGTTTGGAGTTCTGGCCTCCCTGGCTGCACTGGGTCCTCTGGGTGCGTCTTGGGGGTGTCAGTCAGCTCTGGAAAATGCCTTCACAGATGTCCCTGCCTTATATTAGTGTCAGAAGCAAATTGGCTTCGAGTTCTCCAGCATCTCCCTTCCTCCTGCAGCCTGTCCTCAGAATGAAGATGTTCCACTCCATCATCAACCCACCCCTGTGCTGAGCTCTTTCAAGGAGTTCTATGTCCTTCTGGAACTGAGGGGCCTAGAACTGGACACAATAGTCCAGGTGCGGTCTCACCAGGGCAGAGTAGAGGGGGAAGAGTATTTCCCCTCTCAGCTCCTGGCCACACTCTTCTTGCTTATCTCTGCTTCTGCCACTCATGGCCTCTTGTCTTGAGCCTTGACAGCTCAGGGAACAAGTAAAAAGATGGAGTAGGTCCAGGATGTCCCATGTCATGCAGTGATGATGTTGGGTTTTTTGGGTTAGTTTGACCATCCTGCCACAGCTTTGCTTGGTTCCTCAAGGAGACCTCAAGCAGTGACCAGGAGGCAGAAGGAACCACAGGCAACTCTGCCCCTTGTTGCTCACTAAACCATCACATAGTGGGGCAAGGCTAACCTACTACTTAGTAACTCAAATACTACCACACTCCTGGGAGATAACCCTACCCTTTGCAGGAAGTTGCAGGAAAAGAGAATGAAATACCTAAAATCTGGGCTCCAGAAGTGGTTTGTGCTTCAGTGATTTGCTTCTCAGCAAGAGATCTGTCTCTTTGGGTTTTTTCCTTTCTCTCTTTGTGTAAATTAAGACAGAAGATTCTTATCACAACTTTAAAGTTTGAAGGATGGGCCAGTATGGCTGCGTGAAACACTTGTTAAGATGGCTTTGAGCGTACTCACACAATTAAAACTCTGACCTAAAGCTGTCCCTTTGTTTTGAAGGAACAAAATGTTTCTCTCAGATCTATGTCATACTTCATTTCATTCCATCACAGCAACACCCTGTTGAGTGTAAAATAAAAAAAAAATAAAAAAGGAAAAGGAAAATTTCATTTGCTTCCTCTCTGTATGGAAATGAATTGAATGTATGAAAATTGAATTTTTGTAATTAAGTTCTACAACATCCAGAGAAACAAAGATGCCTGTGAAATGTGTGCTGAGCATGAGTGGGAAAAGTCAGGTCTATTAGATAATGTCTGTGGTTGTGAGGTTTTTGTGTGTCTTTATGCACACACAGATGGGTGCAGTTGTGCATGTTTTCTGCCAGCACACCTCTGCCAAGGAGCCCCTTGGAGACCTGGGTTATGGAGATCACATTTGCCCAGGGAGCAAGTGTCTCTCAGGTGGGTCATCCTCATGGTGTCCACAGGAACCACATCCAGAGTGAGCTGTTGATGGATCCCCTGGGGTGTCACCTGTAGAGACATAGGGTGGGGGGAGGAGAAAAGGGACCTTGGGGCAAATTCTGCTCGGATTTGTATGCTTATGTTACAGTGCTGCAAAGCACAGTGTGGGTCTGTGGGCTCCTGGTGGGGCTCTGAGCAGCTGGGTCATCCTGCTTAAAGGTTTGGCATAAAGATAGAGGCAAATAGAAGAAACAATTCAAAACTTTGCATGCATAGCCTGTTGTCCTTGATTTTGCACATTCCTGAAGATGAGCAAACTCAGCAGGGTTATATGGAGAAGCAGGGTGGAAGACTGGACACTCCACTGCAGCAGGAGGTCAGAGTGAGCCATGTGTGGGGATGTCCCTGGAATTTAGTCAGCTGTACTTAGGAATTGATACATTTGAAGTAAAAGTCTTGCTGTCATTTGTGAGGCAGGAAGATGATTGCTGGGGGACCATAGACACATTTAATTACCCTAATTGTGTGGGGGTAAGGGTGGGAATTGTTAGAGTGTTTAAGGAAACTCAGAGATACCCTGTAAGGTATTTTTGTCTCATTAAACACTTATTCCCTCCTTCCTCCCTGTGAGCAGCTCAGGAAGACTAGGAGAGTTCAATATTCTTCTGGTTCATGTGACAGATGAATCCCTCCTCTTGTTCCATCCAGGCTTAATTAGCATTTTTGTGTGCATTTACTTGTTCTTGCTGAAAAGCCTGAGATGAGAGTGAAGATGTTCAGGTAATTAAGTAATTATGAAATACCCACCTCTTTCTTTGACCGCCTCAGGGAAATTTGCCAACTCACTAACCTGTACTGCCAGCTCCTGCATTGTCACCTGCATTGTCACCTCCCCAGGGCTGAGGGGTCAGTACTGTGTGGCCTTGCTTTGATAGCCATCACCAGCACACTGAGAAGCTCTTTGATGGTGCAAGCACTGTATCTTCCAGGAATCCATTCACAAAGGAAACCTGAAGAGTCATCCTTTCTGCTCTGCTAGGACCATTCCTGTCAAGCATCCCTTGGGAATTGTGGAGAGGGTGGAGAGGAGGTGTGTGCCCAACACAGCAGGAGCAGAAAGCAGCAGGAAGATCTGCTCACCTGCCTTTCTGGAGACTTCCTGGGCTCTGGGTGAGCGCCATGCCCGTTTGACGTCGCGGATGAAGCCGAGATGCAGAGCCCAGGCTGGTTCTCTCTCAGAGCAAGCTGCTGAGAAGAGGTGTGGGTGTGTGCTGGTGGTGTCTGCCCACCTTGGCATGTGGCCACAGCCATTGGGAGGTCAGCCACTACGTTTAGCAGAGGAGATGTGTCCCCTGCCTGGCCAGTGGCCTTCATACAGGTCCCTTGCCCATCGCCACCATTCCCGCTTAGGTGGGTTGGGGTCACCTGTGGGTACAAGGGGCAACAGGAGCCCATTAGTGGCCCCTATAGGACTGGACAGCATGGATTTTGCTGCCCTCCCCCTGTGACTGACAGCCAACATACATTTATGGCACTTTCCCCACCTCACTCCAAACACCCAAATTACATGCTTTAGCTGAAAGACAGCCAAAACGTCTGAAAGGCTCATTGTTTCCCAAGTAATATTTTCAATCCAAATTGAGCTGAATGGTTCTTGAAAACAATTGCATATTAAACTCCAGCAAATACAGGTGCTGTTCAGGCCCACACAGGCTAATATAAACGCCAGCATGACTTGATAAAAGCACAATGAAAGGTTCTATTTTTGTTAGTGTCGGTGACCTTGCGTGGCTGTTTGAGGACTGTTCAATCTCCTGTTCAGGATGTATAAAATTAATATACCTAAGGGGGAGGATGTTATTAGGAGGTAGCTCGGAAATGCTACAGGAAATGCTGCAGATAGATGGCTGAAATTACCCTGTAGACATTGTTCAAACAGATCTGTGTTTAAAATTAAACTTACAAGAAAATCCTTTTACTAGTTAGTCACCAACAGAATAAGAAGCTATTGATTTCATCTCCATTTGTTACATCTTAATAAAAGAAAGAGTTTTAAAACTACATAAAAGAACAAGAAGGGGGGGGGGAGGGGGGAGAGGGTTAGAAGTGTTATTAACATATTAAAAGATAACCACAATGGATATAATAAAATACATTATTCACGAGGCATGATAGCAAAACTCGGTGAGAGTGTCTTTGCCCCCGTAAGTTCTTAACATCACTGAAAAGAATTATCTCTCTTCAGCTATTTTCTGCTGCATGGCTTTACCTCAAAAGCCATACATTATTCCCCCAATCTATTTCATTGAGCAAGATAATTATCTATGCATGGATGCTTTAGCTTGAAAGACGTCTCCCAGGAAGTGCAACTTTCCCATTTATTAATTATATTCATTTTTTTTTTTAACAAAAGGGCTAACAGAAAGGTGTGTGTGTGGGAGAAGGAAATAAGGATCAGTGTTTAAAACACAGCTAATGACATGCTAATGTGCACAAATGAATATTGAAAGGCCTCAAACATTGCTTTGAAATTAATTATACCACTCCCTTTGTCCTGTAGAAATGGGAGATTAAAACCTGTACGGCGGTGTTTACTATGTTTAATTTTCAATTGTTTCTTTGATGTAACAGATAGAAAGGTTTGCACCTGCAAAGTAAAAAGGCTGTGAACAGATTGCAAACATTCTGCAAACACTTCATCAGGAATCTTAGTTGTCAGCCTCCCCAAGCACAAGGGAGCCTTGATGATATCTTTGTGTGCCTTTGACTCCTTTTGATTAATAAATGCAAACAAATTTCCCTCCGTAACCTCTGGTTGCAATCTATGCATGACAATTAGGGACAACCTCTGGTGAAGGGATAGGCTGAAGTCTGCTCCCCCTTCCTCCCCTACACAATAAATAGTTGATGTTTAATGCTTTTTGACAATTAGAGAATGAAGTCTTTTGTAGCTGTGCAATCCTGGCTACCAGTCATTATTCTGCTCTGAGCAGCGAAGGATCAGTGTTTGGTATGGCATTGCAGTGCTTTAGGTGCGTGAGCTACGGGGTTTTTTTTCCTCTTTTTTCTGTTTTAACACTACTTCCATCCCATTATTGAAACTTGGAGTTCAAACACAGCTTTTGCGCTGAGCGGCGTGGTGAGTTCCATCAGTACGATGGGTTGCAGCAAGAGCTGTCAGGAACTTGTGAAAAACCCACGTAAAAAGGGTCCATGTTGAAAATTGTGCTAAAGCTGGCTTGAAATGGTAGGGAATGTGTCTGAAGCCCTGGGCCAGCAGCAGAACCTCCTCGTGTTTACTCTGTGGTCCTGGTGCCGCACCGCTTCTTCCTGGTTAGGTGTGATAGTCGGTATGGAGACCAACCCAGCTCCCTCCAGTCCCCACACGTGGCAGGAGCTTATCCAGTGAGGCAGCTGGTTTTAGAAACAATTTATAGAAGCATAGAATGGCTAGAGTTGGAAGGGACTCCCAGAGATCATCTAGTCCAAGCCCCCTGC
>VXBZ01011136.1:0-12365 GCA_013399135.1 Heliornis fulica | reverse complement strand
CTTCCAACTCTAGCCATTCTATGATTCTATGATTCTATTTTCCTTGGCTTTCAGGGTGCTTTGTGCTCATGTTTTTACCCTCCAGCTTCTTTCATGGAAGGTTTGCCCAAGCAAGAGTGGAACAGCCTGGCTGAAGCCCCACACAAGATCTTTTTTTGGCAGGACCTGTGCAATGGCTGCAGGGCTCAGGCCACGCTGCGGGAGCTGCTGGTGAGGGGCTGTGTTGTCTCCTCCAGCTGCAAGGAAAGGGCTGTGTTGTGTCCTGTGGGGGGAAGGGGGTGTGTAATGAGATTTCCCTCACTCACACGCATCTGTCATAATTTCAGTCCCTGGTTGGTGGGGTGGGAAGGCAGCCCTGCTGCTCTCCACTGCTGGTGGGGAGTCTGTGTCCAGCATCCTTGCTGGGAATGTTGGTGATGCTATGGGGCACTGCGACCATCTGCCTCGTCTGGGCAGCATTGCTGCTCAAACTGGGGGACCTGTGGCCTCGATTCCCCTGCTATGGGGAGATGGGTTGGTCAGTGATATGTGTATACATGTGCTCTGCAGCTTCCAGCACTCCCTGGGGGCAGCAAAGCCTCTTCCCAGTCCCAAAACACCCCCATGCATCCACATGAGAATCCCCTGTGAGAACAGCATCTATGACCAAGGTGCAGCTAAGGAGTATTGTGCCCAGACCAACCCCCATCGTTCCTGAGTCAACCCAAGGGTGCTGAGCTCCTTGAGTGTCCCAGTGCAGGGACACCAAGGTGATGGAGTGGAACATCTTCCTGCTGAGGACAGGCTGAGGGAGCTGGGTCTCTTCAGCTTGGAGAAGAGGAGACTGAGGGGTGACCTCGTTGATGTCTATAAATATGTAAAGGGTGAGTGTCAGGAGGATGGATCCAGGCTCTTCTCAGTGATGGCCAGTGACAGGACAAGGGGCAATGGGTCCAAGCTGGAACATAGAAAGTCCCATTTTAATAGAAGGAGGAACTTTTTCCTGTGAGGGTGACAGAGCCCTGGGACAGGAGTCTCCTTCTCTGGAGACATTCAAGACCAATCTGGGCACATTCCTGTAGGATTTAATTGAGGTGATCCTGCTCTAGCAGGGGGTTGGACTGGATGATCTTTCCAGGTCCCTACCAACTCCTGACATTCTGTGATTCTGTGATTCTGTGAGCTCAGATTTGGGTCAGTTCAGGGGGTTGCCTTTTGATGGGTATGGATTCCTGGGTGTTCCCATGTACCACAAGAAGCAGTAGATTGAGAAGTGATGTGTTAGGGTTTTGTGGTGGAGTTGTGACCCTGGGTTACTCTTCAGAAGCTGATGACAGGGAGGGGGATGTTCAGCATCAACAGAGGTGGACATGTAGCTTGTGACACAGCATGGCACTCGCTCCCATCCTGCATCACCACCTGTCTGCTCACCAGAGGGAAGATCTCAGCATCTTTCTCAAACAAGCTGCAGTTCTGCTCCTGGTGAGGATGGCAATGGGGATGTTCAGTTGATAAGCCCACAGAAATTTTAAATAAAAATTTTAAATTTTTATAAACATAAATATATAAAACAGAAATTTTAAATAAAAATAAAATAACTTCCTTTCCTCTGTGTCTCACATGTCAGTGGTGACCCAGACCCTGCACCAGCAGCCCATGGAGCCGGCAGCTCCCCTTGACTTGGCTTATGGACTCGGTGTTGTAACTCAACAAGTGGTTACAATATCTGAGGGGTTTACACTGTCATCTTCCTCACCTGTCTCACCTGGCTGGCTCCAGTTATCTCCTCCCCTCTCTGTCAAAACCACTTTCCAGTCCTTTTCCCCAGGTAAACATCATCTCCAGCCCGTGATGCATTTTGTATCTCTCCAGAAAGTAATACCTATAGAAGTCAGCACTTCAGTGATTTATGTAATTAAAATATGATGGATCAAGTCATTAAAATTCACTAGCGCTGGTACACATGTTCACAAGTACATAACTTGTCTCCAACTCTGCCTGCCCCATCATCCCAAGATGACCTTGTTTTATTACTTCAGCTTTTCCTCTGTATCAGAAAATTATGAATAGCAGAACAAACTGAAGAGTGGAATTAAAACCAAGAGTGCCTGGTATATTTTTCTGCTCTTATTTACTTTGTCACTTCAGAATGACAGCCTTGAAATTCCTGCATGATCTTCAGCATGTTCTAAAAATGACAGCTACTATAATTCAAATTTACTGCTGTATTTTTTTTTACTAGTAATGAAGTTGTAAATGCAGCATTTCTTTCATTACCTATTCATTAAAGATATGACATGAAAACAGAGTTACCATGGAAATGGCTCTGTGAATTCTGAGTACATAATAAGAATTTCATTGTTTACACTACAGCATAGATAACTGATGGGTGTTGTTGTTGCTGGTAAAGTCTTATTTAGCCTCAGGAACGCTTGTAAGGGGAAAAAGGTTATGCAATTGGTCTTCCACTAAGTGCCTGCATACAAGCAAAGCTCTGTAAAATCATCAGCACAGGAGAGTTTTATGATGAAAAGGACTGCATATGGTTTGAGCTTTCAAATCTTTGAGCATCCTTTGGATTTGAATATTTAAACATTCCAAATCGACACAGCCCGGTTCGGGTGTTGCTGATAGTCTCGCCGCGGGCCTGGTGTGTGTGCATCTCCTAGGAGGACATCAGCACATAAAAAATGTAGGGGGTTCTACTTAACCTGGAAACAATAGGTTTGGGTAGCATGAAAGCACCAGATTTAATAAAGTGTGATGTTGACAGTTTGGCAAAAAAGTAGAGGTGCCAGAAGCCTTAGTTTTGTCCTGGGGCTTGCAGTTGCGATGAAGTCATGGAGACCAGGAGCAGTGTCCTCTAGCTGGACAGCAGGAACTGCTGCACTGCACCTATGGACAGGGTCTGGTCTCTGCACCCCAGGACTAGGAGCCTTCTGAAACACCCAGGTGCCATGGTCACCCTTCAATGGCTAAAGTCCAAGGGATGGGGGGCAGCAGCACTTTTTGAATCCCGTTCTGCACAGCGCTAATGAGTCAGGGCTGTCGTTGGCGCCGCGGAGCCCCGAGTGCCTGTTCCTCATTTGGAAACTCTCTCATCCCAGGGAATGAGCCATAGAGGCATTACAGATACTGTGGTATAAACCAGTGATCATGCTATCTCCTCTGTGCCTTAAATAAACATGTAACTCTTGCTAGTTTTAAATAATAAAATAATTAAGATCTGCACCAGGATGAGGAGTCTGGATGTGACCCGGCGCTTCCCAAGTCCTTTGGTGACCGTGACAAGATTCCTGTGGATAACAAAGGTGCTGGATTGGGCACTTTGATTCACATCAGTGCTCTAATCACTCCTAATGTTTTTTGGTGGAATAACATTAATAATGTCCCTAAAAGTAGCTTGTGTGTTCGTCCTCTCGGTCCTTTGCAGGACTGTTTCCTCCTAACCCCTCCAGCTGGTGAGGTGACAGGTGGAGGGCAGCGATGGTCCCAGTGACACCCACTGACAGGTACAACCCCATAGAGCAGGTCTCCCTGTTCCCAGCCCACTGCTGGGAGCTCACACTGACTCTCATTCTAGTAGGATTTGGTAAGTTTGGGGGAAAATTAGACATGGCAAACATGAGACCTAATAGCTTAAACCAGTAAGACTGGAGAGAGCATCGGGTGGGTCACCTACATGCACATAGCAGCTAGTACTCTCCCAAGAGCTAGACTGCCATAGGGTGGTGATAACCATATTAAATCTGTCTTTATGAATAATTTGATAGTTCCTGTATACTGAGGGACAGCCACAGACTGCAGTCACTGCATAGTATGAATAATAATTTTGTAGGAAAGGATTAGAGTGTTATTCCTACACACAACCCAAGGTGCTTTAGGAGCAGAGATTTAGGCAGTGCTGGGACAGATGCTCCTGCCACACTTTCACCAGTAACATTCTTTACCTTGGAGCTTCCCTTTCACCACCTTGAGTGGGAAGAGGTGGACAAAATACCTGATTCTCTCCTGCCCCTTGTCTCCCACCTCCAGCAGTGAGAAGGGATGTTGGTGTCCTCACACTACTCTTGGTGCATCTCAGACATCTCCCGCGTGTGCTCAGCTGGCGTGGCGGGACGGCGCCTTGCGCAGCGGCTGGTGGGCGGCCAGCAGCATGTGGCACAAGAGGGAGAGCAGTTTTCACATCTTGCTGTTGATTACCAAATGAAATGTAACTCAGCTTATTGGAGCTGCTCAGATTAATGATCTTGATAGTATTTTAACTTTGCAGAGCATCTGCACCATATGCGATCCCACCAGTGTTTTGTTGGTTGAATCACTGCTGTGACAGAGCAAAGGAAAAGTGTTTAAGTTGTATCTTCTGTTGGGAACAGCAGGCAGTGTTTTGCTTTTGATAGAATTTCATCAGGCACAAAGAAAATGAAAAAGGAATTCTATTTGAATAATGAGCACACTGACCATCATGTTACATATAAAGACTTACCTGGTAGGTTACATTTTGGGTCTAAATCAGGCTTTTGAGTCTGGTGTGATTTAAAATTTAAGTTGGGCTGTTTTTCTTTTGCAGTGTTATATGTGGTTTAAAATTTAAGTTGGGTTGTTTTTCTTTTGCAGTGTTATAAACTTTTTTACTGATGTTATATGTAGGGACAACTTTTCAGATAGATAGATAGATAGATGATAGATAGATAGATAGATAGATAGATAGATAGATAGATAGATAGATAGATAGATAAGCACAAAATCAAAAGTCTTCTTCAGCTGCATCCTCAATGGACCAATGTGCCACAAACCAGAAACTATGCCTGGGTCTGAAGAGTTTACCTGGCTCCTTGCATGGACTATTCCCCAGAGCAGTACTGCTGGCAGAAAACAAGCAGGAATTTCAGCCCTCCCTGAAACCTCTTGGAGGGTTTGGGGGTCCAAGCTGCTGCTGGTGTCCTATTGCTGATGGGTACAGAAGTGTTTGTACTGCACCCAGGGTCAGCTCAGTGCACACTTTGCTTTCACATGGGAGCCACGGTGGTCTCCAGAGCCCTACATGTTCCTCATCCCAGAAAACCTCCTGCAGGATCTATGGATGAGACTGGGAGTGTATAAATAACAGAGGTATTTCACATTTTGCTGTATTTTTCAGTTTGGGTTCTCCAGGCTTATTTTCTACACAGCAGGGGTGATTTGCACATAATATCTTTGCTGCTGGACTGTGACCATTTGTGCTACATGAAGTTAAGCAGCTGGTATAAAGCCCTCAGAAGGAGAGTTTTATAAAAGAAGTGCTGACACACTTTTAATTGGAGTGCTGGATGCCCTGGGAGCACAGTGCCATAAGCCTAGGTAGTTAGTGTATCTTATTTTGCAGCTTGCAATGTCCAAGTTACAGGGCATGACTGGCTTTATTTTTAATGCAAATTATAGCTGATTTCCAACTGTTGAATTGCAGGTACTGGCAGCCTAGCTTGCTCTTAAAACTCTTATTAGTAATTCGAAGAAATTGATTATGTGAGGAGCAGGCAGATCCTTGCAGGCAGGGGATAAACAAAATTGTTCCCTGTCAGGGTGGTTTGTTTTTTTTTTAAAAAAAACCCAAACATTTATTAAAACTGCTAGAAACCATGCTGGCTAAAAGTGAAGTTTGCAATTTTCTGAGTGCTTTATGTCTCTGTCAAACAAATTCATTATAATAACAGAGTAACCAGGCCAACTCCATTTGTGTAAAACAACAGACTCTGGAGATACTGGAGGGGTAAGGAAACAAATGTATGATGTCCTGATAGAAACAAGAGTATTGATCTGAGTAATATTGAAGCCTAAAGACTATATGTTATTAGGGTGTAATGAACTCTTGCTGGTTTGGCTTCAGAGCTACTGCCCTGCTGCTGGTCACTACAACACTGAATTATTCAGAGATCCCATCTCTGGTAATACTCAGGTATTTTAGAAGATGCCATCAGGCTTCTTGTTTCTTTTTATTCCTCTCTCCCTTCTAAATGCTCTTTAGATGTTTGCACTAAAGCCTCCTGCTCTTGCCCTGTTTGAAGGAAGCTGAGGTTGTGGTTCATCAATACAGTAAATCTGGCATTAAGACTCTTGGTATTGGATCAGAAGTGCCACAGGCAAGTGGTGCAAAGTGCTGATTCAATACAAACTGACTATCATAGTTCAAATGTATTTGAAAAAATTTTGATAGATTATAGCATAAGGTTTTGTGCTGAGTCAGGCATGGTCTGTACTCCCACTGCTGCCATAAAGTTGGCATAAAACCAGCATGAACTTCATCTCATCTGCTCTGGCACCCTCAGCAGCACGTGATTGTGTGCTCACTCCCATCCAGATAAAATGTGTGTGCAGGGCAGCCCAGGGCCTCACAGGTTGGGTGTTACCAGCAGGAGAAACCTGCCTGAAGGGAAACCTGCTCTGAATCAGGGAAAAGAGGGGATGGAGGTGTTTGTGGTGCCTTATCCAATGTCAGAGACAACTTATCCATGGATCAGCCATTCTTGTATAGCCCCTGGGATGCAGGTGGTATCAGTGGGCTGTGGGGTGATGTTGAGGTGATGGACCATAGTCCCTGACCAGTCTTGCAGTTGATCCCTCAGTGGATTTGCTGCTGGACCTGCACTCATGCTGCTCATCTGTAGCCTGGCTCAGAGGCAGTGTTTCAGTTGGTCTGGGGCTGCTGCCCCCAGAACGTGGTCTGATGGTATTTAGTGTGTAGCTGTCAGTGCTCCAGCCCTTTCTGCTCATCAGTGAAGTTGCCAGCCCTGGAGAGCACATCCCAGCTCCCTGCTGGGATACTCATGGACAACCATCTCCCAGCAGCATCCACCTCCCTGTCATGCCAAGCAGCACCAGCTCCATTGGTTTCCCTCCCCAGCTCCTAGGCATGAAGTCAGGATTATATATAGCTCTCTCCATAGCTATTCCCAATTTCACATCTTGGACAAAGGTGAAAGACTGTCTGAAAGTTTCAGAGGGAAACAGACCATCTTTTACTGCACATGATGTCTCACTGCCCTTCCAGGCTTGCTTTATTAGCACAAGTGTCCTTCACTGCTCTTTCACTTGAAATCAATCTCTGCAGCACTGATTGGGATGTCAGATTCCCTCTGTAGGCAAGCTTGCTGAACACTTTTATTGTACTGCCCTCAGGCAAAGTGGTCCCACAAAGAGCCCTCTAGATTGAGCTCAAGGTCACAGGTCCTAATAGCTTCCTCAGGATGGCTGCATCCTCTGTCACAAATTCACTTGCAACTGGATCTTTTTGTGGAATTAAAACCTGCTCAGCTTTAGCGGTGAAAGGTGTCCAAAACATGTCACTCGCAAAGGACTTACCTGCATGGTTCTCTGGAGCTCTGGTGCTTCCCCAGAGGGAGTAACTTTGGGTATGAGAGAAGCTTCTGGAGTCAGGCACCCATCTCGATCTTCTAAAACCAAAACAATTCAGTTTTAAGCGCCATTGTTTCAACATGTAAGTAAATGTTTCTTCTATTGAGGGGAGACCTCATGGTGGTCTGTGGTTTCCTGACGAGGGGCAGTGAAGGGGCAGGTGCCCATCTCCTCTCTGTGGGGACCAGGGACAGAACCTGAGGGAATGGCATGAAGCTGTGACAGGTTTAGGCTGGGTGTCAGGAAGAGGTTCTGTCCTGAGAGGGGCTTCAGGCTCTGGGACAGGCTCCCCAGGGAAGTGGTCCCAGCCCCCAGCTGGACTGAGGTCAAGAGGTGTCTGGACGATGCGCTCAGTCCCCTGCTGTGACCTGGCTGGTCCTGTGTGGACCAGGAGTTGGGCTCCATCATCCATATGGGTACCTTCTGACTCAGGACATAGCAGGATTCTGTGATTCTCCCGAGCTGCCTGTTGGATCATGTCACCACCTCAGGCAGTGATGAACCCTCTGTGTTTCACTCTTCAGTGTCCCTGCAGCTGCTGGGTTCCACTGCCAGTGGGGATCTTGGCTGCTGGTTACGTGGAGCCTTGTGGGCTTCACTTGGGATCAATCCACGGGCTGCAGTTCCTGGGCCATCAGCAGCGGTGTGGAGGACAGGTCCATCCTGTACCAGAAACCAGCAGCTTGTGTGCAGAAGATCTGCACATCCCTGTTGGGTCACTAAGAGGACTTGAAGCAACTTTGGGCCAAGCTGCAGCCCTCACAGCATGAGACTGAAAAACCTGAAACTTCGTGTAAAAACTGTGCTGGGTAAGAGACATCACAGAATCACACAGAATCACACAGAGTCACACAGAATAACAGAATGTCAGGAGTTGGAAGGGACCTTGAAAGATCATCCAGTCCAACCCCCTGCAGAGCAGGATCACCTGGATTAGATCACACAGGAACGTGTCCAGATTGGTCTTGAATGTCTCCAGAGAAGGAGACCACACAACCTCTCTGGGAAGCCTGTCCCAGGGCTGTCACCTTCACAGTGGAAAAGTTCCTCCTTCTATTAAGATGGATCTTTCTATGTTCCAGCTTGGATCCATTGCCCCTTGTTCCATCACTGGCCATCCCTGAGAAGAGCCTGGATCCATCCTCCTGACACTCACCCTTTACATATTTATAGACATTCATGAGGTCACTCCTCAGTCTCCTTTTCTCCAAGCTGAAGAGCCCCAGCTCCCTCAGCCTGTCCTCAGCAGGAAGATGTTCCTCTCCACCATCAGTCTGCTCAAGGAGACCTCACTCCTGGAGAGAACAAGTCCTGGAGAGCCGCGTGTGGTGCTCTCGTGTCCGTGGACACCAGCAGCGTACTGGGACATCCCCTTACTGCAGCACTTCCCCCCTCTGCCACTCTGCTAATTTGGCGTCGTTTGTTTTCTTTGCTCTGCCCCACTCGGTGTTATCTCCCAGCACACAGAACACTGGGCTGTCCATCTGTCTTATCATACATCTTTGTTATTACTTTTTTTGGTGTTACTGTCAGATAAAGGAAAATAGCCAACATTTATCTCCAGGGGCCTTTAAGATATTATTATTGTTTTATTATACATATAGCATTATCTTCTTGTTGTTTAGGGTCATTTTAAGATACAGTGCACTTCACCTTTATGTTCTGCACATTACATGCTTTTGTGTGTGACCTTTCAACAGTAATAAAGAGAGAGGTTTCAAGAACACATCCACTTCTGCATCACATTGTTCACCTCGAGCCACGCTCTTCCCGTTTATGACATGATAATTTTCATAGCAACCACTTTTCCTACAGCATAATGCAAATGAGTGTGGTACTGCACCATCCCCATACCACTCTCTCAAAGTTAAGTAGTTGCTATAATGGAAACGTTGCCATAAGGAGGTGTGAGACAGAGACAATAGAGAAGTAGAGGCTGCCAGGGTTTGGGAGGGGAGAGGTATTGTGTGTGGAGGTAGAAGAATGACTGATGTGGGATGGCAGTATGGGAAACAAGCAGTGAACAGAGCCTCTGAATATTGGATTTCTCTGCTTTGGTGACCATGGCACAGGAAACACTATATTAGTTTAAGTAATTACCAAATAATTTAATATTAGATTTTTTGTCAAAATGAGAACAAACAGAAACAAATAGTTCAAAGCAAACAAATGTTTCAGTCAAGATGTGGAGAGGAGGTTATACATTTTCCAAGTTTAACACAAATGCAGTTTTGAGTGGCTGTCCACTTATGGTGCCATTCTCTTAAGATTTTTTTTAAAAAAAGAAATACAACCTCATTGAGGCCAAGGAAGGCATGATAAAATATTGAATATTCAGTGTAGACTTGCAGGGCAACTAAGTTTTCCTTCCAGATGGGAGAAGGAAAGGTATCACAATTGGTACCACAGGTGCTTACAGTAACCAAATCCCACAAAAAAGGACTCCTATAACCTTCCACTGCCCTTTCATCTAACTCTGGGAGATGCCCATGGTAGGAATTCTCCCAGAGGAGCAAACCACATCAGGCACCCAATAGACCCATGTGTAAAGAATCTGTGGGCACAAAAGGCCACATTGGGAAAGTTGTGCATCATGTCAGACCCACAAGCCTAATATCTGCCTGGTGTGTGTGTGGATGCTGCCTTGAACTTCGTGTCCACATCCTATTTTCTGCAAAGAACCCACTGGGTCCACAATGCACAGGACTAATTGAAAGAGCAAATTCCATCTTGCTTTTCATTTTGCTGGTGACTTTTCTGCATTATTTTGTCTACACCATCCAGACTTTAGGCTGACAACATACCCTGAATACAGCAATAATATGTTCTTCACTGTATAAACTTCACTGCAGCCTTGATGGTATCTGAGAGCTTTGGACTCACCAGTGAACTCACCTCCATGAAACTGGGATGTGGAAGATCACGCTTTGTCCACCTTCCATGTCACAGAACCACAGCATCACAGAATGTCAGGAGTTGGAAGGGACCTTGAAAGATCATCCAGTTCAACCCCTGCCTGAGCAGGGTCACCTAGAGTAGATCACACAGGAACGTGTCCAGATTGGTCTGGAATGTCTCCAGAGAAGGAGACCCCACACCCTCTCTGGGCAGCCTGTTCCAGTGATCATGTCTCAGTGACATGCCTGACTTCTTACAGCTAGTTGCAATTTTGAAGAAAACTCAAGTATTTTCCCCAAATCAACCACCACCCTATTATTTTCTTTGTCTTCCTGAAGCTCTGATATCAGAGCTCTGGTATCACATCCTTCCACTTTTGGGCCTGTGCCCTTCCAGTGAGGTGTGAGAAGATGAGCTCCAAGGGATAGTGAAGAGGAGCAAAAAACCAGTTCAGACTTGTGTTATACACCAGGTAGATCCAGTGCAGCCTTTTCACGTGGACTTTTGAGTTACTGCCGCAGCGAGATCGTTTCCCTGCGTTAGGTGGTTTATATATTAAGCAAAGATGCCAAATGCTTTCCAGGGTACACTGTGATTTTGCTTTTTAAGTTGGAAGCTAATTTACTCCTTTAAACTCACAGCTGTTTAAAAGTGGCATTGCTTGAAAAATTTACCTTTCCATGTTCCCTTTAAATGGGAAGAGACTAATTGCCATATTTTTCATAACACGGTGCAACGCTCTTAATATTTCTTCTGGAGTTGCCTAAATTGGGAATTCTCTGGAGGTCCCACTCTTTCTCCATCAAAGGCACAGAGAACCTCTGGTCATGTAGGCTCCTTCATTAAGGTGCTGCAATAAAGCACCTCCAGCCTGTAATCCCCAGCCTGGGGATGGCTCAGAGCAGCAGAGTCGTGGCTGGTGCTGGCGCGGTGCCGCTCGTTTGCCAGCCCGGGGTGGCCGGGCAGCACCTTGCTGTAGGTCAGTGTAAAACCAGAGAGGGCTGAGGTAACTCCAGTTCCCACACAGAGCAGCTGATGGGTGGTAACTTACTCACCTGATGCAGTTTGTGGTTTGTGTGCCAGAGCCCTTGTAGTGTGCTGTAATGAGGTTTTAAAAGGACAGATGCTTCCTCAGCTCCGAGGTCTCTTGGAAATGGTGTGTGTTTGTGATGTCTCTCTTCACAGCGGGGATGGTGGTTCCCAGCAAGTTGTGATCATGGCTCTCAGGTCTCAGATACACTCTAGTGTGTGTGGACCATGTGTAGCAGTCACCCCTTTATATACAAAGATTTCTCAGATCCATTTTGGGGGAGAAATCCGTTTCTTAGGGACATGAGCTCTAGAGTGATTTTCTGTGTGCTGGGTTTGCACCTTCAGCTGGCACACAAGCACGCTGCTGGTGAGAGGCAGAGAGATGCTGGCTGGCCTCACAGCATGAGAGGCCTGAGCACCATGGTCTTTGTCATCTATGACTGCTTCCCTGGCCTGGTGTGACACCAGCCAGCAGCCTTGGGGTTGCATGTTTGCACCACAGTACTCGGCAGCTTCCCTACTCCAGGGTTTAGAAGCAGCATGGTCGGGGGTCTGAGGCTGGAGCCACCTCGGCTCCCTTCTTCCATGGAGGAGCTAATGTGATTCCACATGGAGATATGTGAGATGCCAAGTCACTGACTTGAGTCTTGGCAGTCAGACACCCACCCACCAGGGTGATTTCCTCGGGGAACCTGTGGCTGCATCTGGGTCGATTTGCCATCAGCGTGATCAGAAGTGTTTGGAGATGGACACATCAGAAATCCAGTTGTGTCCTGGAGTGCAGTAAAATCAGCATGACTAGCAGGTCAAGGGGGGAGATTCTGCCCTTCTGCCCTGGTGAGAACCCCCAGAAGTGCAGCATCCCTGAGGCAAGAAGGAATGGAGGTGTTGGAGTGAGTCCAGAGGAGGCCACGGAGATGGTCCAAGGGCTGGAGCAGCTCTGCTCTGGAGACAAGCTGGGAGAGCTGGGGTCGTTCAGCCTGAAGAAGAGAAGGCTCTGGGGAGATGTTAGAGCCCCTTCCAGTCCCTAGAGGGGCTTTGGGGAAAGCTGGAGAGGGGCTGGT
>VXBZ01011135.1:236519-260240 GCA_013399135.1 Heliornis fulica | reverse complement strand
GTGTGTTAAGGTGCTGGCAGGGTGAAAAAGAAAACGCCAGAATGTGCGGCCATGCCATGGGAACACCGTGGCTGCGAGCCAGGGGAATGGCCAGCTGGGTTTCAGTCACCAGGAGATGAATCCCCCGTGCACTGGCGATTCGTCTCCTGGCAGGAAGGAAAGAGCTGGTTCGAAAGGCTCAGATAAACCATGACAAAGTTAATAAAGGTAATTGCTGCAACTGGTCTGTGCCACACGAAGTGATAGGGAGCTGCTTGGCTGGGCAGCACGCCACCAAGGCAGCCAGCAAACGGGCTGCGTCAGCGAGCCTCCCCGCTCGTGCCATCCGCCTGGTTCATTCCGCCAGGAGCCCCAGCGGGGCGTGTGTCAGCGTGTGGAGGTGCAGCATCTGGCACTGCCGGGCCGGCTCAAAAATAGTAACCACGAATCAACTGCTTGGCAATTCAAAGAGGCTAAAAAAACCAACCCCAGACGGTCTCAAAGCTGGGAATAGGTATGAAGGAAAAAAGAGGAAAAAATATGTGGGTTGTTTTCTTTTTAAAAAGAGGGAAAAATATTGCATGTAAAAGAAGGATGTGAGATAGGACTGGTCAGATGAAGCATCTCGGAGGGCTCGGCCACGCTGTCTCTTTCGAGGCTGCCAGGAGATGCCTGTGCAGGGAGCAGTGTCTGCACATCACATCTTCCCACCATCCCTGCGGAGTCCCCGGGGCCGAGCTCGCTGGCTCCTCTCCTGGAGCTGGTGCCCTGCCCGGCTGGGAGCCAGTCCCCGGTGCCATCACAGATGTGGGCAGGGTCCAGACACTTTTCTTCACATCCCCCTTACCCGTAGGTTGGTTCACGGCGGAAGGGTGTGACAGAGCGGGGGAGGGGCGGAGCATGAAGGATAAACCACAGATGCCATCGGTATTGTACATCGCTCCGTGCTGCGTCACGAGCAGTTGATGAACATTATCTCCCAGGAATGCAGGTTTTGCTCTGGGCAAGCATACCTGAGGGCCTGGCACCTTCCTTTTGGCAATGACCCGTTCCAGATGTTTTGGAGGAAGGTGGAAGAAAAGAAAGAACTTCAACGTGCACCTGGCCAGCTGTGTAACCAAAGAGCAGAAAGGGTCCCCTGCACTGCCACTGGGATGGAAAGCACTTGTGACTCCAGTCTGCTCAGAGAAAGCCCAGTTCCCAGTTTTATGGCATCAAGTCCAGCTTTAATGGGAAAAACGTTTCCCCAGCCTTTAGGAGGCTGTGCAGGTCTTGGGCTTTGCAACTGTGCCCATCCCATCCAAGGAAGGAGTGTAGTTTGCTCCTAAGTCAGTGTGGGCTTTGCCATCCTCTCGTTCTTCCCTTAGGCATCGGTGTTTTGGGCATTAACCTCAGACCAACGTGACCATGTGTGACCCTCAAGGTACCAGCAAAATGGACCATCCACGCTGCTCTTGCGACGGATGAGTTGTTAGTGGTGGAAAGATCAGTTGGAGGAGACAGGAGGGAGATGGTGCACCAGGAGAGGCAGGGACAGGGCTGCGTGATAAAGCTCTGCTGGGGAGGTGTCCCACTTCACTGTGCACATGGTCCTCCAGAAGCTTTGCGAGGTCTTCAGGAGCAAGGCCCCAAAGGCATCAGCACCAGAAACAAGAAAGCAGCATCAGTGTCCCCACCACAGCTGGAAACCCTGACCACAGCTGGAGGCAGGGGCATGAAACCCAGAGCAGGGCTCACAACCATGGCATGGAGAAGTCACAATGTCCTGAGAGCACGAGGTGGGGGGAGCAGGCAGAGGTGTGGGGGTACACACCAAGAGGCTGTGGGAGTCCTTGGCCAGGGGTAGGCAGAGGGCAGCTGCTCCCTGCAGATGCCTCTCCCTCCTTCCCACCTCAGCCACCAGCCAGGATGTTTCACACAGCTCTGGGAGGTCCCTGGCAGGACTCGAAGGGTACCCAAAGCCTCATTAAAAGTCCATCTCATTCAAAGCTCCTACACATCCACCACCTGGGGGGCTTAGCCGGTGTCCCTGGCCACTCCCCATCCCATCCCAGCACCGTTCCCCTGCGGCAGAGCAGGGCGGGTGTCAGCCTGCGGCCGGAGCTAGCGACGGCGATGCCGCAGCGCGGTGTCCCCAGCACACGTCCCCTTCCCTGCACACACGCTGGTGAGGCAGAGAGCCCGGCCATTCTTGGCTCCCCCAGCTTGCCCAGGGAAGTTGACTGGGAATGCAGACTGTGGGAGGAAACGACAATGTTCATTGTTTGGATTAAATATTTTTCTTGGCCCTCTCCCCATTGCAGCGTGTCTTTTATTTCATTATTTTTTTTTTTCCTCCTCCCTCTCCCCCTCCTCCTCCTTGACACCCCAAGCACATTCACTTTCCCTCTCTCCTTCCCCAGGCTCTCTGGCACGCAGGGAGGAAATCATCTCTGAAAAACACGAGAGGGACAGGGAGGGAGCAGGGCTGGCTCCTGCTCAAAAGGCTCTGTGGGATGCCTCGCTGCCCTGGGCCGTCCGAGCAGTGACCGCGACCGAGTGAGCGCGACCTGGCCCATGGCAGCGAGGAAGGAAGAGAGATCTTCACATTTGCCAAGAGGCACCTGGGACCAAGGGAAACAAATTCTCCAGCCACCACCTTTTTAAGGTTTGTGCCCCCTGAGCTGCTCCTGTGTGATTTTTGCACCATGGCAACTGCCCATTGGAGCCACATGCCTACAGGATGGCTCGCTAGGAGATATCATGGATCTGTCCCATCACCTCAGACATGGCCAGAAGGCAAAACAGAGACATGCCAATTGTTGTCCCTGAACCACTTGCTTGTCAGCTCAGACTGCTTTTGTCACGTCTTGGGTCCTCAGGAATGTTTGCTCCACCATCCTTCTCCTCCCTCAGAAAGCAGAGGCTTGTTGCTTGAGGAAGTACTACTCCACGTGCTCTGAGGAACATGTCAAGGGGGACAGGCTGGAAGGTGGCATCCTGCTGCCTGGTTTCAGTCTGCGTGTCGTCGCTCGTCCCGCCGTGCCCAAGGCAAGCGGCAGCCCGGCTCCCAGCAGTCCCAGTACGCAGGTCTAGGTGTTCTTCAGGACAACTTGGGCATGGATTTCCTGCCAACATCTGGGCCCTCTTTGAATCAGTCAGGATTGAGTTTGGACACGATCAGGGGCTGAGGGGGGGTGAGGTTAGATGGCTGCTGGGTCTCCAGCCCAGATGCTGCTGTAGATGGTCATACCATGAGAGCAGGCCCTTCCTTGTCTTCGTGGTGGCTGAAAGTGCTTCTGTGTCCTAGGCCAGGACTTGGTTTGGACACATTTCTGCTGGGGACATAGGTCCCCAGCGCTCACATGAGAAGCCAAGAGCTTCCCATGCCAGGAGCACCAGCCTGTGATCAAGCAGCAAGCCGGCTGCCACGGACCACATCTGCCAAGCCGTTTGTGCAAAATATGTTGCAGGATAGAACGGGTTATGGAAAACAAGCCCTGAAAACCACAAGGGCCTCCTGACCCACTTGTATCTGGTTTCTGCCAAGTTCTTGTTACAGATCTTAAACAGAAAGAAAAACAATGTACTAGGGATGAAGGAGCTGAAGGGGAATGAGTATTCGTGTTGGAAGAGCAGTTGGCTGGGCTGAGCTTGGGGATGTTTGTTTATTGTCAGAAGTGACTCACTGATTTTTATTTCAGCGGGTGCTTTCAGTGGCCTTCTGCTCTCTCTGTGTCACCGGCTACAGGACTGTGACCAGTTGGAGAGGGGACAGTGGGACGTGGACAGGGACAGAGGGGTGGCACCTGAGCTGTAGAGGGCAGAGAGGTAGCCACAGGCTGGGGACAATGCAGCTTGGGGGAGCTGAGGCTGCTTCTGCATCTTTGGGTCTCCAGCACGGGTAGTGTGCTTGGATGCCGTGCTCCTCCCCATGCCAAAAGGCTTTTTGGGGGGTCTGTAAGTCCTTGCAGGCAGGGAGGGCATGCCTGTGCCCCGTCCCAGCACCGTGCTGGTGTGTGACCATTTTATTTCCCTCTGCTTTGTCTCTTAAGAAAATGAGGTTCCTGTCATCACCCTCTACTTGTGTGGAGGGGACAGACCTTCTCCCAGTTTAGGAAAAGTATGTCTCAACCAAGATTTTTGGAAGAGCAATACATTTCTTTGGGTTCATCCCTTGCTAAGCAGCCTGTGCTGCTTGTGCCAAGAGCAGCACAAAGACGTGCCCAGCAGAAAGCTCTTGCTCTTGCCTTCCACCTCCCCATGACTTCTCCAGTCAGGGGCCAGCTCTGAGCCACCAGTGACCACTACCTGCGCTCCACGCTCCTTGAACATCCCCACCATCCGCGCTTGATGTGTTCAGCATGATGGAAGATACAGCCCCGCCTGGTGCTTTGGGTATCTCATCACCCTGATGTCCACCAATGAGTTTAATTGCCTTTTTTTTTAAATTTAGAGCTACTACTAACCCCTGAGCCTCTCGTGGCAGTCAGGGCCCAGCGCTCACTGCATCCAAAGCACTTCACCTCCCTGAAACCAGCCACTTGCCAGTCTCACTGAGTGCTCCTCGGTTCTGCATCCACCTCTGTGGTTTGGCAGCCTTCCAGACATCTTCTGCTCTCCAAACTGAACAGTCCCAACTGGTTTAGGGTCTCCTTGTGACATCCCCTTAATAATTTTGGTTGTTCTTTCCAGCTCCAGTGATGTGGAGGCTGAGATGCCTTGTACTATCCAAAATTTGAATGAACCAGGCTCTTCATGGAGTCCTGCTTAGTCACCTGGATCCCAGGGGCTTTAGGTTCCAGTGAGACCCCTGAAGCAACCACAGTCAAAGGGTCTGCCTCTTGCCTGCTTGCAAGAGTGATGGTCAGACCCAGCAGGGTCAACTCTGCGCTTCTCAAGCCAGGTGGCAGACAGAGTCAGAGCGCAGTGATTTAAAAGGCGAATAGATGAGGTGCTGAAGGACGTGGTCTAGAGGTGGACCAGGGAGGGTTAGGCTGGGGTTGGTCTGGATGATTTAAAGGTCTCTTCCAACCCAAGGGATTCTGTGATTCTATGGATAAAGGTGTCATGAAACACTCCCACAGGGACAAGGGATGAGAGGGCAATGATGTGAGCACCACAAGAGGGTGACTGAATTCTGGCCATGCAGTGATACCTAGCTGCTCTGAAGAGCCTCCTTGGAGAAGCTGGTGTGCCTGTAGTCCTCATTACCTTAAACCCCAGGAGAGCAGAAGAGCATCTCTACAGCATTTAGTTTCCCATGCCGAGCTTTGCCATGGTACAAAAATCAGAGCTCCATATCTAGGAGGATGGACAACCAAGGGGTCCCAGCCCCATCACTGCTGAGGAGCAGAGGCAGATCCCTGCAGCTGGTCTCAGCCACAGCACTTTGCTCAGGGTGTGAGTTGCACCTTGTCTCCCATCACGTTAAAGCCCAGCAGGACCCTGATTTCAGACAAGACTTCCCTCTGTCCCTACTGCATATGCCTTCAAAGGGGTTAACCCTGGCTGAGGAATGCTGGACACAGGCCACAGACGTGCAGAGTGAGGGTGGTGGGGAGAGCCAAGGATCTGTTGGGGTCCTTGACTACCTGTTGGATCAAGAGGCTTGAGAACAACGTGCAACCACAAGCACACTTCAATCCCTAGCTCATCATTTCCATTGCAATACCTCAGGAAAACCACAAAACAGGGAATGGATTAGTGTTTTATGACCACGATAACATGACCATCAGCACGCAAAAGGCCGGCGAGACCTTGTCCTCTTGTGGGGAAGACCTGAGAAATTCCCAGCAGCTCATGTACACCACAGGTCTCTGGTATGGCCCCCCTACACCTTTACCCAGGAGCTAAAGCCTCTACATGTTCCCCCAGCACACTCTCAAAGCCAACCTCAGCCAGAGGAGGCATGGAGTTACATCCAGAAGGAATTTCCACCCCACCAGGCAGATCACAGCTGTGGAGCACTTGTCCATCTCCTACCACCACACAATCAAGCTCTGCCTTCAAAGCTTGCTGCCTTAAATCTCCTGCAATTAACCCTTCGCTGCCTACACACAATGGTGAAAGAGCTGGAGCCTCACATTTGCTGCCCAAATTCACGTGGATGAGGAGGTGCTCGATGGCAGCATGAGTTGTGGATCATTGCAAGAATATTTCACAGCAACATGGAACACTGTATGTGCTGTCTCCATGGGCTGCCTCCTCCTTTGAAGCCAACAGCCACACGTGCTCTGGGGCACAGGAGGAAGATAGCTAAGATGTGGTCACCTTGTGATGGCTTAGGAGAACCTGCCCCAAATGCTACAAACACCTCCCCCATCGCAGCCGAGCACACCACTAGGACCATGGCCGCTCTCTCCCAAACCACGTTGGGCAGGAGAGGTTTCTCTTCTCCTCCACTCCCCTTTCCACCCAGCCCCAAGCCCCCTCCTCTCCTCCCCGCCCCAGTGCTGCCATCTGGTTTTCTACTGATGGCAGGGGATGAGATGTTCCGCTGGCCCTTGAGAGGCCAAGCGTGCTCACCGCTAACTCGTATTCCTGACGGGCTCCTGGAAGGGTTTGCACCCCTCCCTCCCTCCCTGAACTACGTGCCTCCTTGCTCCGGGGATGGGGAACTTGGCAAGGCGCAGAGAGAGACCGGGAGGCAGATGGATGACCAGATTAATGGAAAGAGAAGGGAGGTGGGGAGAGGGATGAGCCGTCAGGCTGATCCACTGCCAGCGGGCGATAAAGACGAGCGAGAACCCCTCTAACACCATTGCGTGGTGACCTGAAGTTTCCAGTGTGAGGCAGGGCTCCAGCTGGGGATGAGGAGGGTCAGGCTTGGCTACTGCTGCCATGCCCCAGGCTGGAGTGGCTTCACCAGGGAGAGATGGCACGAGAAGCCTGGCCTGGATTTCCTCACAAAGGGTTGTTCCCCTCACTGAGATATACAGATGAGGAAGCTCCCTCGATCAACATATACTCAGTAGTCAAGACACCCAACAGCATCTCTGAGGGGTGACCTGGGCCTGAGGTGACGTGGACTCTTCCTCTGGAAGAGGAAGAAGTCCAGTGGAGAGCTCTCAGTGGGGCTGGGCTCCTAAAGGAAATGCCTCCAGTGAGGGATTACTGTGAAATGAGGAGGGACCTGGGACTAAGATGTCCCACAAACACGGCAAGTCAAGCCACACCAGACCAAGTAGGGGCAGAACATATCTCATAGCTAAAGGGAGAACAAGAAAAGATAAGTGGAGGTGAAGTGTCACACAGACAGGACAGATTGGAGTTTAGAGTCCATCTCTACCTGACTATTGCTGCATGATGTCCCCACATCCCACAAGAGACTGGGTCCCAAGTGAAATGGTCTATGTGAACCGCAGTGTGTTTGGTCACAAGGATGGAGGCAAGTGAGGTGAGGGAATGTGGGTAGGAGCATGCACAAATGAGGTGGAAACAACGCTCAGGGTGTTTTCTGTGGTTAAACGAGGGGACTGGTAACACCTCCCTTCTTCCCAGTGCCAGGCAGCAGATCCCAGGGGGAAAGTGTGAATGTGACTGCTCTGGTAAGAGTTGTTCTTCCTGGCAGGACAATGAGTACCATAAAACACACCAAAAAGAAAGTTATCTCAGAACATTTGTCTCACCAGTCCAGCATTAACAACCATGACCATAGGAGAAAACCCAATGAAAAGAATAATCAAAGACAGGTCTGTGAGAAAAGAGGGGCAGGAGGAAATGGAGGAGACGGCTGTGAGCTGCACCAGAAGAGACATGATCAGAGTGAAAGAAACTATCTATCCGAGGATGGATCTTCATTAGTATTACAGTGAGTGGCTGCGACCTTAAAAACAGGCCTGTGCTGATGAAATTGCTAATGAGGAAGAGGGCATTGTTCCACTGAGGAGGCTCAGGATGTCTGACAAATGGTTAGATGACCCAAAGGACTCGGGAGAGAAGCAGGGTGACACGCACTTGTGTAAAAGCGAAGGGCGAGCTCATGTACCGACGGTAAAACATCTGCTGTTAGCTTGGAGCTCAACAGTTGGAAACAAAGGAGGTAGGGAAAGATCTGGGTGTACTTGCTGACCTCAGGACGTCTCTGAGCTGCCAGACTGATGCAACTGCAGAAACAGCAGATACAGCCCTGGGTCCTATCAAAAGAGACATTTTCCAGCACAAGGATGCTTTACACAGGGGCTTTGGTGAGACCTCAGCTGGAAGATTATGTACTGCTTGGTCATCCCTGATGACAGATTAATTGGAGGCAGAAAAGGCATTAAAAAAAGAAGCCTATGAGGGTGATGGAGGGCACGGTCCCTCCTTCTGCTTCCTAGCAGCTAAGCTCTGGCACTCAACCATCAAACACCTCTGTGGGAGACAGCACCTCATTCCCCTACTCTTGCGTCCGGCGCCTTGAATTGGAGATGCTCAACACAGCCATGGAGTTTGGGTAGTGACAGCCACACCGTGACGCTTCCTTCCTGGGGACTCATCCCCCCACAACACTGCCCTTTCTTTCTCCCACACTTCCACCAACAAAGAGCTGAGCTAGGCAGAACGGGCGAGCAGAAGCGATCGTTTGCACTGAAACGAGNCCCCAAAGCTATTTTTGGTGTGCAAACTTCATTTACATTTTCCTTTTTGGTAAAAATCCCAGCATACAACATTCCAAAATACACTTCCCCCCGCCCTCACCCCCCCCACACACCCTCGCTTTTTCCCTTTTATCCTCAATCATAATAACAACTAGTGCTTGACAAAGGCTGACTATTTTTAATTTCCTTTGCAAAACGACTCCAGGGCTGCCTATGATTTTTCTCCTGCCTGGTCATTATTCAAAGCAAAATGAGCAGCTAACCGATTCCTGCAAGGAATTCTGCGTCTGCAGATTCCTCGGGAGCGGTTTGTTTTGCATGTACGAGGCTGGAAATCCTACTTGTTTGGGTTGGACCCGTGAGTCACACAGGGCTTTTCTGGATCCACGTTACTCTAGAATTGCGGTTCTGGTTAAGGAAATATTCAGGCTTGGAGTCAGCACAGGCTTTTTTGGGGATACCCCTTGCCAGTGAAATCCTTTTGCTAGAACATTCTTCCCAGGCTGGCCAAGAAGAAACAGGCAAGGAAGGAAACGCGCTTATTCGGTGGGTCTGATGCCCCAGCATCGCCCTGGCTGTGAGGACCATTCCCAAGGATGCTTGCTCTGATCTCCCTGCTCAGCCAGCAAGGCCACCGCGGAGCAGGCACAAAGCCAAAGCCTCTCTGGCTTTGTCCCAGAGCGAGACTTCATGGCCAGGAGCTGTCCTGCAAGGAGCACACAGCTCGTGCTGGGGGCAGCTGGGGGTAGGGGTCTTACCTCGCATGACTGGATGCAGTGGATGACGGAAGGGTCTGGGTGCCACCGCAGCCTGCCCGTGCACACAATATGCTGAGGAGGGAAGGAGAGAAGAGCTGTCAGGCAAGGTGGAGGAAGGAAACCAACAGCCACCCACACCCTACAGAGGGGGAGGAGGGTCTCTTGTAGCACCCCCAGGACCCTCCTGCACCTCTGCCCAGCAGGAGACCCTTTGAGACCCATCAAACCCAAGGCAGCCGTGCCTGGGTACATTGCTAAAGGCAGAGCTGTCATGTATATGTCATGTGTATAGACATGTATGTGTCATGGATATAGATACACAGCTGGGACAGGAAGGACAGACATGACAGGGACCACCACACTACAAGGGTTGGCTGGCAGTGCCACCTCACCATGGCTGACTTGGCCACCAGCTGCTTCTGGGACGAAGCCACCCAGGGCCAAAAGAGCCTGGAGTCTGCCACCACTGCCTCTCCGCACAACGCTGGAGTCACCAGCTTCTCTCTCGCACAGGGTGGGCACTCATCCAGTTGCCATATGGCTCTTGCCTCAATGAGCCCTGCGCAGGCTCTGAGGAGCAGGTCCCAGGAGGACTCACCTCCCTGGACCTGTCCTGGAGCAGAAACACCAGAGTCACGTCCGTGCACGGGGCCGAGGTTATCGCTGGTATTTACGAGGCACCGACTCGGCTGCTGCAGCCAACTGGACGCGAGAGCGAGACGTGGAGGTTCTCAGTGGTTTCCTCGCACTGGAACGCGCCTTCAGCAGGGGTTTGTGGGGAGCACGCCTGATTACACAGGGGGGGAGAAGAGGAGCCCCACCACACATGCAATTTCCTCCTTGTAAAGCTCAGGCAGACTTTGAAATCTGAGGCCCCATGAAATGACAGCTGGCCCGTGAAAGTGTCCTAGAATGCCCTCCGCACCGCGGGAGTCCGTACGGAGGGGGGGCACATATGGTGCAGCAGCAGGCACAGCCTGGCTCCATCCTGCCTGGGTGGACTAGCCACAGGTTCTTCTGCTGCCTGTTGGGTTGAGGATGGGATGGGGCTGGGAGGGGTCCCGGCCATCCTCAGGCAGCACAGACCCTGTCAGATGGGGGCAGAGCCCTAGGATGGTGCCTGGGCCAGCTGATTCCGGCTCAGCCCAGGGGATGTTTGTATCCCAGCCTCGCTGGTGTGGTTCTTGTGATGTTTCTGAGAAACTGAATATCATTTTAGCATGCTCATGTTAGTAGCTCTTGGTCCGAGCCAGGAGGTAAGGGCAGAGGGACAGACCAGCTTGGCTGGGGGATGCAGTGAGCCAGAGCTGCAGGGAGTCAGGAGTGTGCTGTACCCAAGAGGTCTCTGCAGCTCCCTGGGTGGCTCGTCCCATCTTCTCCATCCCCTTGGGAGCTCAGCAGCTCCTGGGAATGGCAAGCTGTTGGGGAGCAGTGGCAGGAAGGAAAACAAGATGGTCCAGGGAGAGAGATCTTGGCAAAGGGGGTGTGCTGCTTCTTACAATAATGCCTTCCCTTCCATCCTCCTCTTCCTCCTCCCTGCAAAATGCCTCCCTTGCACGAGAGCCCAGAGCAGTGGGGAAAGGGAAGCCGAACACCACCACCTCAACGGGCCAAGCCACCCGATCCCTCAAAGGCCAGGACTCCTTCCAAGGCTCGTGCTTAACTGTCCCACATGCCCTGGGCGTCCTCACCCCCGGCAGCGATCTGTCAGGGGTCTGATTCACGGCGACGTTCGGTAGTATCCACAGGCACGATGCTGGGCCTCCTGCGGGTTCCCAGGAGGAGGGGAAAGCGTTTGGATGGGAGTGCTGGCTCCTGGGAAGATTGTTTGCTTTCCTTTGTTCCACCTCCTCCCTTATGCATCTCGGTTTTATTTTAAGAAATATTACCCCGGTGGAGCTGCCTTTTGGGAAAGTCGTGCCGTTAGGATCCAAACTATTTGAGCTATTCGGGCTGCTTTGCCTACCAAAATGAGTAAGAGATGAGGAGGGAGAGGCTCCTCCGTTCCAGAAGCAGAGGCAACAGGCCGGCCAGCGGGTCCTGGCAGCCAGAGACACCTTTCAGCTGACGGTGCCCTGCCTCCTCCCTGGCAGGGAGATGCCTGCCTGGGGTTGCATCGCTGCTGCCAGCGAATCTGGGACCCAGGCTCAGCTCTCGCTCTCCCAGCTCGCTGGCTGACAACAACAGCAGCTTAGCAGGTTTAGGCATGCGGCACGTCCTGAAAAGTCAGCGGGATTCCGGCCTGTAACTTCATTCATTGCGGTATCCTGCGAGTCCTTGGAGGCTGGCTCCGGAGCTGATAACTCACGCTGAACTTCACTATGGGAGAGGAGGAGGAGGAGGCAGTAGCATCCGCGGGGGAGGGAAAAGGAGGAAGCTGGTTATGGGGAACAGCGGGTACCTCCAGAGCGTGCAGCCTGGGCAGCTCCTTGGGGAGGGCCAGCCAGCCCCAAGCTCACTTGTGCTGCTTGTCTTTCCAAGCCTCACTCTTCTTCACCCAAGTCAAAGAGATTTTTGGTTAAAATAACCATGAAATAGAGAGGAGGGTGGTCCCCTCTGTGCTGCCAGTGAACCCCCTGCTAGAGGAATCTACCTCCCCGTTTACCTGGACTCTGGTGGGCTGCAGACGGTGGTCCATCGTCTCCGCAGTTACGTTCTCGGGCAGGATGACGGGGTCACTGGGAGGTATGATGCAGGAAGGTACACACACAGCACCTGTGGGAGGACAGAGCGCCTTGAGGACTTCCTCAGGAACCAGGCAGTGATGACTTATGGGGAGGCACCAGACCCAAACACACAGGCCCCTCACTGACCGTGAGGTGGGTGTAGAGGACACCCTTCCCATCCCAACCAGGGATGACCATTCCTCCCCCAAATCCTGAATTATGCAAAACTCAAGGAGCTGTGGCCAATCCCCTTCTCCTGGATGAGAGGAAAATGGAACATGCCCCAAGAGATGGATTCAGGATGTGGGATCCAGCATGAAACTAAGTCTGGCCTGGATGCTGTGGGAGGTTTGCTGACAAGTGAGGAAACATCTTTCATAGCTTTTCTACCACACTGAATTTCCACTGCCTTCCTGTGACCCAGGAAGCTGCAAAAAACACTTTGGGAAACCAGATGGACCTCAGGTCTGTTCAAAGCTTAACCTTAACAGACCCTGCCCTTGGATGCACCTTGGCCTGTTTTGATCAGACTCAGATGACTGTGGTGTGTTTTCTGGGGCGGTGTGGGCTTTGCTCAGGTGTCCTGTCCAGTGGGATGACAGGTGAGATGTGATGACCATGATTGAGCATTGCAGCTTCTCCTGAAAGCACAAAGTGACCAAGTGGCCAATTTGGTCCCTCATCTGGTGGAAGTGCTCTGTTACACATCACTGTCACTGTGGCTTTTGCCAAGGAGCTGCCACACCAGCCCTGCAGACATCAGCAGTAGTAACAAGTGGGGAGATCTGGGGGGCTAAAGAATAGGAAAATTACTGCCAGGGGCTGGGTTTGCCCTTCTGAAAAGAGAGGTGCTTACACTGGAGCCAGCTTTAGCTTTGAGACTTGCTTATGACCACAACCAGGGCATGCAGAAGGCTAAAGCCTCCACTGGCTCCACATTTAGAAAGAGGATGGAAGAGAAAACAGGACTTTTTCATAGAATTAGCAGGGATTGGTAGAAGAAGAGTCATCATGACCTTCAGGTCTCCTGGAGGACTGAGTCAACATAAGGTCTGGTTTTCTGTGCTTAGCTTTCTCCTGCCCTCACCTATGCCGTGCCCCTGCTCGCACTTGTACTCCACGAAGTTCAGCTCAGGGGGCGGCGGGCACGTTCCCCGTAAGCTCTCACACAGCTTGAACTCCTCTGTCCACAAACCCTCCTTGGTGCAGACGATGGGAACCTGCAAAGCAGAGGGAGAGCAGCCACCGTTACTCCCTGCCTGGATGCTGCCCAGCTCTGAGGGGGGAACAAAATACAAGGACCCCCCCTCCTCCCAGCAAAGCCCAGAGGGGAGCTCTCCAGGGCATGTAGGTCGCAGACATCTGCTCCAGCCTATGGGTGCTTTGCACCAGCAACCTTAAAGCAAATGCTTTAAGGTTGCTGGTGCAAAGTGTGGTCTGACAGCATCTCCAGATGCTGTCAGACCACACTTTTGACAAGACCCTTCTAGAAGGTTGGATGCAAAATCTGGAGGGAAGAGCCTGGCAAGCAGCAGCCTCCATCCCCAGACAAGTCTCTTGGACAGAAAACTTGCCACAGTGAGGTTGCCCACCATCCCCAAAAAACCCTGCAAAAGCTCCCAAAACCTGCTGGGCACCCTCTACTTCTGCTTTCCAACCCCTTTTACTAAAGAAGAGTGGGATTGCTCAGGTTCACTGTTTTTGGAAGAGGTTTCAGGGTGAAGAGGAGCATCCCAAGTCAGTGGTGCACCCTATGCCATCAATGGCATCCAGCAAGAGCTTTGGGTCTGCAGAGCAGCTGCTGGTTGGTGGTGCTGGGGCATGGGGATGGCTGAGATGCTACATGGTCCTTCTGTGCAGCAGCACACAGTGTCCCTACTGTCTTCAGATTCTCCCAAGTACAACACTTGGCCGATCTCTGCCTCCCCCCAAGTCACTCACCGGATGTCCCTGCGGCTCGCAGCTGAGGACGCACTGGCTGTCCAGCTCGAAGCCCTGGGTACAGTTGTACATGCCCTCGAAGACAGGAGGAGGGGGCTCACACACCACGGGGACACAGTGCCCCTCTTCCCACTGCCCACTCTCCAGACACTGGATCTTCAGGAACTTCCTGTGGAAACAGACACCGGGATGGGCTACAGCCCCCCCAAACACACCCTACCTTGGCTTTACTGAACATCCCCACAAAGGCAGCGGCAGCCTGGAGACATCTCTCCCAAAGCACAACCAAACCCCCCAGCATGGGGGGTGCCCTCTCACCATGGGCAGGTCCACACTCACCCAAGACCTTTCCTTCCCCTCCCTGGGGACGGTGATTGCACAGATTTAGAAGCACTGTTCACTGTTTCCTTACCCTGACCACCCCATTGCTCCCCACCTCTCCTGGTGCCCCCTAAACCATTCCTCTCTGTCCCGCAGCCCCCACGGATCCTGGGCTGCTTTGTCCCACCGCCAGTAGCTACATACTTTGCTGGATGGAGTGAGCCTCCACCAGTAAATCCTGCTGGCGTGTGCCCAGCTCCTCCTGAGGCTCCTCTTTGTACTCCAGCCAGATCTGTCAATCCCGCTCTTGCCGAGGGGCTGTCATACCGCGGCAGACCGATACCATCCTGTACTGCTAAAACAGCCCAGGCACAAACCACTTGCCAAAAAAATGATGAAAAAGAAAGGAAGAAAAAGTCCAGGAGCGGAGCCCACCCGCTTTTCAGTCTCCTGTCCTTGGCAGCGATGGAGACACCGCATCCTTTGCACAGAGGCGTTAAAACCCCACAAGCCAGCGGGCTAGTTGGGGGCTACCCCCAGAAAGGGATTTGACCACGACCCCAGGTTTTGACACACAGATTTAGATGATGCTGATGGGCTCTACCCGAAACAGTGTTGATTTCTCTCTCCTTAATGAGACCTTTTTTCCCCCTCCCACCCTTCTTCACTGGGCAGCCTGCTCCTGCTGCTTTGCCCCTGCCCTCTCCCACCACTGATGCCAGCAGGCAGGACTCCAGGATACACACAGTGGGGGTTATGGGGTTAGAGAAACCCCTGGGGAGGCACTATATCACCCCTTGTTCTGAGCTGTGGGGGCTTTGTGTGGGACCACCCGGCTGCCCCCCAGAATCGGTGCGGGGTCACACAACCCATCGTGATGAGGGGACCCACCTCCAGACTCGGTGAGGTGGCCCCTGGGAACTCCTGGACAGGAAATCTGGGAGCCTTTTAGAATATTCTATTTCAATACCCACAGCTCTTAGAGATTCCCCTTCTGCCTTCAGAAACCAGGGATCTGTTTGTCCTGGAGGCTGTGCAAGGGGTACAGGCTCCAGCAGGTAGCACAGAGAAGGGGAGGGGATGTGGCAGGTCCCCGTTGCAGAACGGCATCGCATCCTCTCCCCAGGAGCACGACCTGCAAAGTGCTGTGGCAAAGCCACCCTGAGAGCACCAGCCACGAAAGGACCGCAGGGAGCTGCAGTTCCATAGGGTTTTGGAAGGATGATAAGGAGGAGCCACTCTGGATCCCACTGTGGTCTCAGTCCGCAAATGATTTTAGCTTTTCTGGGAGCTCTGGTTTGAAAGCTTTGCTTTGCCCACCTTTACAGGCACTGATCCATGTCGGATGCATTTTCCCCTGCTTGTGAGGTCCCTTCCAGCTCCTAAGGTTATTCCATGATTCTGGAAGTCCCTGGCATGCAGATCAGGATCCAGATGAATGACTTGCTGGGGGGTTAAGCCGACAGCGTTATGGCCATAGGAGCAGACCGGGGGTGCAATGCCCTCTGCAACAGTGGTGCTTCATGAGCTGAGCAAACTCCCTTACAAACCAGAGGCATCCCAGCAGCAGGAAGACCCCGGGGAGAGGAGCTGGGCAGGGTGAGGGCACACTGTGGGAGCGGCAGTTTGCACAGGTGCCCACTGTGGTTTGCAGCTCCATCGTCTTCACTGGGGCTTCTTGCTTTGATGTGGTGCTGGAGTGACCCCGGTGTGGGGCCGTGCATGGCTTCTCCCACCTCTCCCCACACCTGAACACCCCTAGACCTGGGGTGAGAAGCCTCTTCAGTCTGGAGGCACATCCTACCACCAGCATCCGTGCTGGGGAACTTCAAACAGGCCTGGCCTGGCTTGACCCTGGGGTGGAAGGTGGCCTGTAGACCACTGCTCCACATATGAAGTGAGCAGTTTATGTTATGGCACATAGAAGGAAGAGGCTTTAAAAAAATATATATATATATGTATAAAAAAAAGAAAACAACCCACAACCTCATAGCAGCTTGAAATTTCCAGACCCCCCGACTCCTTCTGATCTGGGTTAGCGGCATTTCTTGGGGATTAACGAGGAAGCCAGGAAAATCGGAGTCAAAGCTTCCCCCTCCAACCGGGCGAGCGGACGCCTAATGGGTAGAGGAGGCAGGGGAGACGTCTGAGGCCGGCGAGGGCCGCGTCTGACGTGAAGGCATGAGCGCTCGCCTGGCTCCGGCGGCGGAGAACGCAGGAGTCTGGCCAGGATCCAGCCCTGCTCCGGGTCTGCTGTACGTGAACGGCGATAAATGAGTGTGAAGCCTCATCCTCCCGTGGTGGGAGAGCGACGGCTTCAAAAAGAAGAGTGGGGAAAACAGGGAGATTCACTGGTAAATCCAAAGAAAGCAACACCAGCTTGTTGGACCTTCTCTGCTGGGCTGGGCACCTGGGTAACCTGGGCTGTGAATCTTCAGCTTTTCCTTGCTCTTTTATGATCTCCAGAGTCTTTGAATGGGGAGAAGAGGCAGAGGAGCTGGCATCTCCATAGGGAAGATTATCAGGGTTGTGGTCCCCCAGTCTCTGCTCAAAACGCAGGCTGAGGCTTTCAAAGCTGCCTGAAAAGACCTGGGTGTCCAGTGGTTCTTTGCTTCATTCACTCAAGCTAGCAGGAGGAGCTCAACCACTCTCAAAGGTAGGTCTAGGTTTCCCCCAAAATTTCTAAAGGTATCACCCCGCAAGTAAAACAACCCCTCTGCAACCAAGTTTTTTGTCCTCAAACTGGGATGACCCTCTCAGCATTAGAGTGCTCCTCTAAAGGAGATTCCTAGACATTTTTGTTGGAGGGATGCTTCAGGTGGAAGCAACAGCAAGGACAACTTGGGCCCATGTTCCCCAAAGCATCTGACTGCTGACTTGCAGGCCAGCTCTTTTCAATGCTGCAGATGTGGACCATGCCAGATGTTGTTCCTTGGAAGTTTGTTGCTTTGTGTGATCCAGGTGTGTGGGTTGGTGCTGCCCTCAGACAGATGGTGCCCAAAACCAGACGTGTCCCATCGTGAAGCATGGGGTCACACAGATTCCCCTTGGCACCATTATTTTGGGTTAGAAGTGAAGTAGTATGGCAGCTGGAAACCAGGCTGTCAGGTGGGCTCCCCAGACTGAGTCAAAGAAGATTTACCCTTCATGTCTCGACTCTTTCTCCAAGCAACCTCTCACTCTGGCATCTCCCATCCTCTGCTTGCCAGGGCTGGACACCAGAAGGATTTTGAGGGACTGGCTGACTTACTGACTGCTGCTTGCCACACACACCAAGGGGTTTGTACGTATGCCAGTGGACACACAGAGCTCCAGATGAGATGGTGCACCCACATTTACACACCCAAGGACAGGCTGTGAACCCTGCCACTCGCTCGGCAGTTAATCTGCACCAGGGAGCAGCGAATTATCTGGTCCTGGTCATTTTCACAGAATCACAGAATGACCAGGTTGGAAATCACCATTAAGATCATTGAGTCCAACCATCCCTGTCCTCTCCTAAACCATCTCCCCAAGCACCTCATCTCCCTGTCTGTTAAATACACCCAGGGGTGGGGACCCTACCCCCTCCCCGGGCAGTCTGTGCCACATCCCAGCAGCTTTGGGTGAAGAATTTCTCCTGACATCTCATCTGAACCTTCCCTGGTGCAGCTTGAGGCCATTCCCCTTTCCCTGTCCCCGTCCCCTCAGCCTCCTCTTCTCCACACTCAAACCCCCCAGCTCCTTCAGCTGCTCCTCAGAAGGTTTGTTCGCCAGACCCTTCCCCAACCTGGTTGCCCTCCCCTGGACCTGCTCCAGGACCTCCATGTTCTTCTTGGAGTGAGGGGTCCAGAACTGAACGCAGCACTTGAGGTGCAGCTTCACCAGTGCCGAGCACAGGGGCAAAATGCCCTCCCCAGACCTGCTGGCCATGCTGGTTCTGGTACAAGCCAGGATGTCATTGGCCTTCTTGGCCACCTGGGCACACTGCTGGCTCATGTTCAGTTGGCATCAACCAACAAACCTGTGTCCTTTAACACCTGGCAGCTGTCCAGTCACTCTGCCCCAGGCCTGTAGCGCTGCACAGGGTTGTTGTGTCCCAGGTGCAGGGCTCTGCCCTTGGTCTTGTTGAACCTCATCCCATTGGTCCCAGCCCATCAGTCCAGCCTGGTCAGGTCCCTTTGAAGAGCCTCCCTACCCTCAAGCAGATGGACACATCCTTCTATCTTAGTGTTGTCCGTGAACTTACTGAGACTCAATCCTTTCATCCAGGTCGTTGATAAAGATGTTGAACAGGACTGGACCCAGGACTGAGCCCCAGGGGACACCGTTTATGCCTGGCCTCCAGCTGGATTAGGCCCCATTGACCACCACTCATCGGGCTCAGCCATCCAGCCAGCTTTTAACCCAGCAGAGGGTGCACCAGTCCAGGCCAGCAGGAGCCAGTTTCTCAAGCAGAATGCTGTGAGAAACAGTGTCAAAAGCCTTACTAAAGTCCTTTTTTTTTTTCTTTTTGCTTACCATAAACAGATTGCCCTCTACCATTACATCTGTGAGACAGGTTACATCACCCTGCTCTGCTATCAAAACCTAACCCACTTTGCATGATTTCCCTTGCCTTGTGTCACATCACACACATCAGGATGCCCTCTGGGAGTCCCCAGCGCTGCATCAGAGCAGCGCTGGGGACTCCCAGAGGGCATCCTTTTTACCAGCAGCCTGACTGGATGGCCTAACTCTGCAAGCCGAGCCGATCCGGCTGAAAGGCCACAGGCACGCAAGGCCTCCGCAGCTCGCAGAGCGGCCCGCGTGATCGCAGCCATCGGTGTAATTTGCTCGGTTCCCCTTGGCCCCAGAAACGCTCCTAACGCGGCGAAAAGCTGTTTACAGAAACCACTTCCTTCATTACGAGGCAAGAAATCTGGCAGCTGCTTCCCAGCGCGCAACAACCCTACCCCAGAGCGAAGGAGGGATGAAGTCTGCATCCAATTTAAACTGGAAGGGGGCATTAAACAATTAGCACATAATTACCTGATTTGGGCTAGCGTCAAGACTCTGGGGAGGACCAAGCCAGTGCCAGGGAATCTGCAGTGACCGAACCCAACGGGGACTTCGGCTGGAGGCGTCCCAGGCAAGATGCTGTGTTACCCCCCAGTGTCACGACAGTGGCTGAGCGCTGGGCTAGTGAATCACAGGGAGTTTTACCCCCCAAAGCATCAGGCAACATCTCTGACTGAAATGCCAGTGCTTGAGATTAAATTTAGCCAGGACACGCAGGGGGTAGAACGTTAACCCTGACAAAAGGCAGCCATTCATTCACTCCTACGACCCCCAGTGCCACAATATAGGTTTTATCGTTTTTTTAGGCAGCTCCAGGAACCTTCCAGCATCTTATGACATCTAATTCATTACCTAAGAGTCCACAAATGCTTCTGTATGTGCTCAATTTTCATCAAATGACAAGTTTTGTATAGTTCAAGAAACCTGTATGACCAGAGCGTGTGGCTCGGCCTTGGACCTATCAAATCAGCTGTTCAAGCCTGATGCTGTACCATCTCCTCTTCTCCCACCATGAGCAAGGAGGAGAGGAGGAAGGACACAATGATACTGGACCCGCCACAGACTTACTTCTTCAGCTTGCCCTCTGCATTCTCAGCCACATGGTATCCAGGCTTGCACTTGTAGCGACAGACCGAGCCCACGTCGTGGTTCCCCTCCAGGCACCGTGGGACCAGGAGCTTGGCGTTGGCCACCATGGGAGGTGCGTCGCACTCCAGCTTGCAGTAGGCTTCAGGGAGTGACCAGAGACCATCCTCCAGGCAGGTCAGCCACTGGTTTGTACCTGACCCCAGAAGAGAAGCAGTGCATTGGGGTTACACTTCTGCTGAGGGATGCTCAGACTGACTAGCTAAAGTCCTAGTGTTAAGAGCGGATACTTGACGCCAAGGAGGTGACAGATATGAAGACCATGGACCATCATCAGGCTAGGACAGAAATTCCTTGAGTGTAGACAGAAGCAGGGAAGGGACAAATTCTCAGGGCTAGAGAAAGGATCTTGGTTCTGCACACCTCCCCAGGCCTTTCCCTTAAATTTCCCCTCTCTGGTGATGCGTCAGGATAGCCATCAGTGGGCTGGTGGCTTTTGTGCGTGACACCTGTTTGTCATATTTAGCTTAGCCCAGATTCACTGTCCCTGCATGCATTGCTTCCTTTTTACAGGATCTCTGCCCTGCCTACAACTGCTTTTGGACCAGGGACAAGACCATGCCTCCGCTCAGCTCCTGCGTTCCTGGCGGGCCGGCCCTACCGAGGGTCACCCCCCGCCTCCGAGCGCCGTGTCACGCTTTCCTTGCCTATTCTTAGCATTTATTAGCCTTGAGAGCCTGCCCATAAGGACAAGAGCCTTCGGGTAGAACAAGCATCAGGCACGTCCCCGCACTGACAGCTCAGCCGAGCCGGCTGGACCTCCGTGACACTACCCGCGTGGCTCGAGCGCCTTGGCTGAGCACCACCTGCCATCGTGTCAGCCGCTGGAAGTCACCCAGGGCGTTCCACCAAGGGGGACGCCTTCCCATCGAGGGAGCCCGTGGCAAGCCTCCCGTTGACTTCAGCGGGAACAAGAGGTGGCTGAGAGGGAGAGATCAGACTAAAGCCCTGCCCTCGGCTGACCCATGTGAGGCAATGGGCATTGGCTTGGGCAAAGCGCGCGCTGTCAAGTCTGCGTTCACGCACTACCCTTTGATCAGCTCATGCTGGGGATCTGCTGGCATCCTCCCCACCATGAAATGAGACCCTAATTCCCAACAGTTTTGCTCCTTAGATTTAACTTTCTTTTTTTTTTAAAAAAAAAAAAAGAAGAAAATGATTTTCATACGTTTCAGCTATAAATGTCTCCATAAAATGGGGCACCCATTAAAATGATTTGTTGTATGTGATTGTTCAGAGCGAAGACGCTGGGTGGAAACTCACATAAAGTCCCAATGCTTGAAGCTGTCAAGGCAATTACCCCCGAAATCCCATCCAGCTCAGCCCCGTTCAGACAGGAACAGTAGCTCTCTTTCTCCGACTTGGCTCAAAAAACATTCCTGCGGCTATTGGTGCAGTCGGCAGAATGAAAGCCAGGCCATGGCGTGTCTGGGGGACCGCTGTGTGTCTGGGTGGTGAACATCTCCCAGGCTGCTTGGCCGCTGTGGGCATTGGTCCCTACGGCTTCACACAGCCCCAGGACTCCCGAACCACGCACTTTCCCACAGCCCCCCGAACTGAGATGCTTTTGGCTCTCTGAAGTTCTCTCTGTCTGTCCACACTGGCTGCCTGAACACTTCTTGCCTCCTTTGTCCCCATAACTCTGGAGGCTGCCAAACCTCACCAGCTATCATCAGAAGACATCCCTACACCATGAGGTGGATGGGTAAGGGCTGTCAGCTTGGGAATGGGAGTCAGAGGGAATTATTCCCGCACTATGGCACCCTGCTCAAGGGAAATGGATGCCCACCATTTCAGGTTGTCTCTCAAGGGCCTGCCAGGCTCGGAGAAGCTGGGAAACTGGGAAATTTGAAGTTGCAATGCTCTGTTTGAACTGGTTGGGATAGGCATGAAAAGGCGTCAAAAACCAGGCAGAGTTAAATCCCTCAGTGCTCCAGTCCGTACCTTGAAGCTTGGCTGGGTGGATACAGGAGAAGGAACATCTCTGCAGGTAGGTGGTCCCCTTGGGACAGGAGAACTCAGCATAGTACACATGTGACTGGTCAGGGACACCACAGTCAGCAGGCTCACAGGTCACGGATCTGTCCCACCGCCCCGAGCGGCACGTCAGCACCACCTCCTGCTGCTGAGAGAAGCACATCTCCATCAGAGCCCTTCGAGCGAGCTTGAACCGACTGGTTTGCCACCACAGCAGAAAGGGCCAACACAGGACTTCTCCCCCTTTTTCTTCCTCCAACTTGCCCTTTCTCCCCACCCTGGACACGGAGTCACCTCACCCCTGCTTGTTCACGGGGTGACATCTGGGGTGTGGGAGCAGTGAATGGCCCTTGGGCTAACACACAAGCCAGATGCACAAGAGACCTTCTGGAGCTTGGTCTGTAGCCATGTGCCTCCAGGGATGGTCAGCTGAAAGCACCTTCAATATACACCATGATTTCCAGAACTACCAGTTATTCCCAGCTCTGTGTGCTGTGGTTTCCACTCCCTACAAGATCGAAGTTTACTTTATCCATTGACAGATAACTCTCCTGTTGATGGTTTTCCCCTAAATGCACCGATTCTCTCATGCCCATGGACCCCACTGAAATCACATACCAATCACAGAATATTAGGAGTTGGAAGAGACCTCGAAAGATCACTCAGTCCAACCCCCCTGCCCAAGCAGGATCACCTAGATTAGATCACACAGAAACGTGTCCAGATTGGTCTGGAATGTCTCCAGAGGAGACTCCACAACCTCTCTGGGCAGCCTGTCCCAGGGCTCTGTCACACTCACAGTGAAAAGGTTCCTCATTATATTAAGATGGAACTTTCTATGTTCCAGTTTGGAACCATTTCCCCTTGTTCTATCATGGAAATCCCTGAGAAGAGCCTAGATCCATCCTCCTGACACTCACCCTTAACATATTTATAAATGTTAATGAGGTCACCACTCAGTCTCCTCTTCTCCAAGCTGAAGAGCCCCAGCTCCCTCAGCCTGTCCGCATAAGGAAGGTGTTCTACTCCCTTAATCTTTTTAGCTGCCCTGTGCTAGACTCTCTCAAACAGTTCTATGTCCTTCTGGAACTGAGGGGCCCAGAACTAATCTTTAGTGCACAGCCCCTCTTCCACAGCTGGGGGACTGCAGGAGAACCTAACCCTCAATGGTCCCACCACTAAGCATGATCAACACATGCTATGGACTCCATCTGAACAGAGTGGTGGATGGCAGGGTGCCATGAGACACCCAGTGGGGTGAACAACCTCCCTACCCACAGCAGTGGGGTTGGATCAGATCTTTTAAAGGTCACTTCCAGCCCAATTGCTCAGTGACTTCTGCTCGCAGACCTCTAGCCCCAGCCCAGCAGTGCTCAGGCAGGGGCAACAGACCAAAGAAGTGTCTTTTAACTGTTCACATGTCCCTTTACCTGCCCACACAATCAAATGCCCGACCTCATCCTCCCAGACAGCATGCTGTGGTTGAAACTGCACATGGTGACTCTGGAGGACATCACTAAATTTAAGGTGCACCGCAAAGTCACGGTGTAGCTGAACCAGGCAGAGAGGATGCTTGGGGAGTTGTGCCTCAAAATGTGCAGGGTTGCACAGCCAAGACTGTAACATCATCTGGGGGTTCAGGACAGAGCACCTTGCAATCTTCCATCTGCTACGACAGCCGTGTGGTGAAGTCCTGAACAGAGATTTTCCATAGCCCAGAAGCTTCCCCTCTTCCATCAGCAGAGGGGTGGCAGCAGGGACAGGGAGGGGATTGTCCCTCTCTACTCTGCCATCCTGAGGCCCCTTCTGCAGTCCTGTGTCCAGAGCTGTGCC
>VXBZ01011135.1:223047-236371 GCA_013399135.1 Heliornis fulica | reverse complement strand
TGGAGGTGTTCAAGGCCAGGTTGGATGGGGCCCTGGGCAACCTTGTCTAGCTGCAGGTCTGGAGGCTGGTGGCCCTGCCAGTGTCAGGGGGGTTGGAACTCGATGGTCCTTTCCAACCCAGACCAGTCTGTGACTGTGATTTTGTGATCTCCCTACTGAATGTGGGAAAACTGTCACAGAAACTCATCAGCAGATTTACTCTGTACAGTTTCATTTCAGAGGAGAGCAGGAACATTATGTTTTCCCCAGGCATGCCTTGGCCCACAGAGTCATTTAGATGTGTAATTAATGACGTCCCCAGTGACGAGGGGCTGAGACAGCACATCCCCAGCTGTCCCACAGAACTTTCCAGCACCCACCTCTCCTTCAGCAAACGCCAATGTCTGTAGCACAGGGAACCTGCCTGCCAGGCACCACGGGCACCTGCTGTGCTCCCGGGGCATGACAGGTCCACCCTGGTGACCCAGCCTGGCTCACCTCTGCCTGTCTGCCCCTTAGATGAGTTCACGCTCTCGCTTGGGCTGGTGGGGGACCAGCTCAGCCCTGAAGGCTCCTGATCCCCCTCCAGGAACATCCTAAGGACAGAGCACACTGTGACCATGACCCTGACAAGGTGACAGCCCAGACCAAAGGCAGCTCATCTCCCAAGGACACATCAATCCCAGGTATCCTTGGCTAACAGCTAAGAGCCATGCTGGCTGGTGGCTTTTAGAGACATCCCCCCGCCCTCTGGAAAGCAGGACAAGCCCTTTCATGGTGACCTCTGTGCTGTCCTGCTGGTGTGGGCAGCATTATTACAATGCAACACAAAGGAAGAAAAGCTCTTGTCACTGTTGGATGCCTCTAAATATAGTCACTTGGCAATGACTTCATTTTTTCCTGAGCCTCCAACTTCAACTTTGAGAGAGAGAAAACATCCCAGAGATGTTTAACTTTACCATCAGTGCCCACCCAGAGAACAGAAATGCCTATCTCTCCCTCCATGGGAGGGCATCACCCTGGCTCAGGACATCCTCTGCAGCAGCTCTGATTGCCCCACAGAGCCATGGTCTGCAGGCAGCACCAGGCTGAGCAGCTGGGAGAGCAGCAGCCAGGGAAAGAGAAAGGTCCTCAGAGCAGGGCCACCAGCATGGAGGTCCAGCACCAGAGTCTCCATCAGGCTGAGGTTTGTTGGAGGTCAGGGCTGGAGGAACCAGGTGTCCTGGGGTCAACTCCACCCACCTTGAGGTGGTTAAACCTTTCTTCACTAGCTGTCATCCCAACTGGTCACCACCACCCTGAGGTTCACTCACCTGTGTGGAGCCCAGGCTCTTCCCACTGCTGGAGCGGAGAACGAAGCCCTTTCCGCAGGCGGCGGTGCAGACCATGTGCCTCGCGCCGTCAGAGGTGCAGTTGAGAGCAGCAGCGTGAGCAAGCAGCGGCCGCGTGCAGCTCCCCGATCCTGCACAGGCACCGTGGACACAGCTAGGGAAGAGAAGAGGGAAGGGATCAGCAAGCGGGTCCCATGGCTTATACAGCATGAAGGGGTCCTCTATAGGTGGCACCTGCATGGTGGCCTCAGTGGGTCACAGAGACGCACACCTACCCCTTAGCCCCAGCTTCTTCCAGGCTTGAAGTCTCCTGGTGAAGATGCCAGGAGGGCATCTCTTTCCATCCCTGCCTTGGCTGGACTTCAGCCCAACCCCAGCACACATCTTCCCACAGACTGTTGTGTCCTTCCAACCTGATCAAAGGAGACACGACCCAACAACGCTCCTTCCAAAATCCATGTCGGCTGGTGGGGTTACTCCAGCTCCTCCACCCCAGGGCGTGGATGCTGCATTGCATGGAGCCTGCAGGCTGCCTGGCACCAAGGTGGGTGGTGAGGCTCAACATAGGTGCAACAAGGGAGTGAGAGGAGGGAGGTGGTGGGGAGAGAGCAGGCAGACGAAGCCACAACTCTCCCACAGCCAAGGTGGGATCTCAGATGGTCTTACCAAGGCAGCACTACTGAACCCACAAGGAGTAAAAGCTATAAACAATAGTCATTGTAGCACCTTCAGGAGAGCAAGGTTGTCTCTACCACGAGACAGTTTGTCATCTCCAACACACTGAAGTCACACCAGACACCAGAGGACTTGTGGCAAGAGATTTCCTGCCACTGTTGTCTGGGGTGCCGTAGGGTGTACAGGCTCACGTGTGATCCAGTACTTACCCCACTTGTGGGTCACTCACACAAGTGTGTGCAGACAGACACCAAACAGCAGATGTTGCACAGCAAGAGATCTGTACTTTCTGAAGGCAACAATGCCCAGGCAGTAAAATTGGTGCTGCTTCTTCGCTGTAACTTCTGAATCCCCACCTCATTCTCAATCAGCCTTAGCATGGAGCAAAACAGGACTTGCAGGAACAGATGGTCAGGAAGAAAGGACAGAGGCCTTTCCAAAGCCTGTGCTGGCAGAAGGGTGATGGGTATGTCAAACCATCATATGTTCTATAGAATAAGGGGAAATGGTTCCAAACTGGAACATAGAAAGTTCCATCTTAATATAAGGAGGAACTTTTTCACTGTGAGGGTGACAGAGCCCTGGGACAGGCTGCCCAGAGAGGTTGTGGAGTCTCCTTCTCTGGAGACATTCAAGACCAATCTGGACACGTTCCTGTGTGATCTAATCTAGGTGATCCTGCTCGGGCAGGGGAGTTGAACTGAGTGATCTTTCGAGGTCTCTTCCAGCTCCTGATATTCTGTGAAAACTGTCAGTGAGATATTTTTGACAATGTTTTCTGTGAACCCTGTGTCAGACATTAGAGCCCACAGAGGTTTCTCCAACCACCAGGAAAGGTTTCGCTGGAGAAGGAACCTCTGCAGCTACCAAGGAAACTTCCATGAGATGGTCTTCAAACCACACACAGCCTTTATCTTTTACCACCATAAAGCAGGGGAAGGGGTGCTGCACCATCAGGTGATAGCAGGGGTGGGTACAGAGGTGCACCCGAATGTCTCCCCTCTGCTCCCAGCTCCGTGCGGGGCTGCTGATGGTTTTTGCGTGCTGCTTTTCCCTCGGGGGAGGAGGAGGAGGAGGAGGCAGCCTTTGCCTCTTGCATTTGCTCAACCTCTCCAGCCAAGGATGCACAGCTAGAAATCCCACAAATGACACACACGCAAAGACAAAAAATATCAAAATAATAAAAAGAAGCCGGTGCCGACACGGACGTTAGGGGAACGCGATGTGCTGTTGACTCTGGACAAATCCACCGAGCCAGAGACACGGTGGAAACCTGCAGGCCACATCCCTGAAAGAGCTGGTGGGCACGGGAGGGGACCACAAAGGAGAACGAGAAGAAAGGGGCTGTTTTTTCAATGCAGACCTGTTTATGAAGTGAGAAATGGTTTCAGGGCAGCTGCTGCAAATTCTTTCACTAGCTTATATTTCCATTTGCTTCCTTTTTAAAGAATTTGTTTTATGAGCGCAGCGTTTGTCAGGTCATTAGCTTCTGAGGGCATCTGGTACCAATTGTAGCCCTCTCCCTTCCCCTCCCCTCCCGCAGTCACCTTCTCCGGGCGGTTGCTTTGCTTCCTGCCTGTGCCCCCACTGCACGCACGCACACACGCTCCCGTCTCCAACTCCAGCTCCACCTCCCCGTGATGGAGCCGTTGTCCCAAACCTCCTCATGTGCATGTCTCTGCATGGGCATGTGCGAAAGGGACTGAGCTTCTCTTTCCAGCCTTGGTTGTGCCTCCCATCCCCTTCCTCACCAGCCACCAGCATGCAGGGACCTGCAGTTGGTCCACAGCATCCCTCCTGTCGTGGTGCTTCACGCTGCATAGCTAGAAAGTCCTTATCCCTGGGCACCTCCAGGCACAAGGAGATGACCCATCCAAGTCCCAGCCCACATGCTGAGAAGCAGGGCTGGGACATCAGTGGTGGGTTCACCAAGTGTCTGTGATATTAGGCCAGGAGTTGTGTGTCCCCACCGGGACCCCAAAATACCTCACTTCATCTGCTCATGATGGGACAGAGCATGTGCTCATCACAAGGCTGGTGGCACCCTCTGGACACATCCAGCCAGGCCAAGTGCTTGGTTGGAGCAGCTCTGCTGGAGACACAGCACATTGTCTGGGGCAGTCGGGACTGTGCTGTTGTTAATTAACAATTAACAAAGTACTCATCCTTTTCAGCCCTCCTGGGTATGTTTTGGTTTTCAACCAGTTTGGAAACATAACCAGCAACGCTGGCACGGAGCAGATGGAGGGATCAGCAAGTTTCTCACTGCATCATTATGTATGCAAAGCATTATATAGATTAGGAATTGATAATTACAGTTCATACCATCAAGATCTTTCTTTTTATATCCACCACACATACATACTCATGCACACATTCTTTAAGTGCACAGAGACAGAATTTATACACAATTTATACACAATTAGCTTTCTTTTTTTCCCCAAAAGACGATGAGCCTATCGCTGTCTTCCCCATGACCAACACCACCCATACCCCCAGATAAACACCCACCAGGTTTTGTTTTGGGAACGATCTGAGATCTACCAACCCCAGTTGGGAGAAGCCCTTCTCATCCTATGTGTAAACTTTGAAGCCTGGTGCTGCTATTGTGGACCCAAATAGGGGCTCACACCACTGAAAGCCCATTTGATTTGCTCCAATAGATCAGTACACTTGAAAAAAAAAATTTTTATATATGTGTGTATGGATATATATAAATATATGCCATCTATAGCTACAAACTCTGCCTTAATTACTTCCTTTACCGTTATCAGCATCATCATAATTACCACCATAATGCTCTGGGCCAGGACGCTTCAGCCAGATGCTGTACAAGTGCAGGGCAAAAAGAAATAAAGAATAATTTAAAAAAAACACCACAAAACAACAAAAAAAAAAATCCATGTAGCCTGGCCCCATCATGATCCACATGCCTTACCAGGGTTCGGGTAACATGATGGAATAAATCATCGCTCCCAGCCGCTGGAACACCCTAACGAAGGCTGGACGAGGAAATGGTGTAGTTAGCCCAGTTCTGATCTCAGCATGAAGGAGCTCTTTCTCCTTTTGATGATAAATGAAATTCCTGTATCGCAGCTGCAAACTCCTGACATTTGGCCATTTCTGATTCAGGCCATACAAGGTGTGGGACAAGCCAATATTCTTTTTGTTTTGTTTTTTCCTGAGTGAAACATCGAAAAAAAATTTCCATTTTTATCTCAGAACCTTTTGAAGCTCAGACTAATGATTTTTCAACAACAATTTTTTTACAAAACACCACTTTTTTGGGGTTTTAGTTTTGTTTTTTCCCCTGCTAACTTATTTCCACATCAGCACCAGCCTGTGTGATGATTCTGAGCTCACCAAGTCCCATAACTTACACATCAAAGAAAGCTTCAGATCTGGAAATTTGTGAAATTCTGCTTAGCGATGATCTGGACTGCTCTGGAACGATAAGGGCTTTGTTCTGAAGCAGGAATAACCCTGTTAACTACAGCAAAGCTTTTCCTTTGTGATCCTCCCTCTCTTCAGAGTAAGAGCAGGAGGCAGCCACCAGCGAGGGAGCACCTTGAGCCAGCGGTGACAGTGCTGGGAGGGACATCGCTTTGTCATGACAAACTCCCAGAACTCCAAAAAGCTGAAATTTTGTATTTTTACAGGAATTATTTCACAAAACACAGAAAATCCTGATGGATTTACCCAAGTCAGGCTAAGCCAAGCCAAATACGGTGCAGCTGCCTAAAGTGTAATAAATCATCCATAAGGGACTGTAGTACCTACCCAAGCTTTCAGCCCAAAGATCACTGCTGAAATGGCCCTTATCATCAAGCTCCAACTCTAACAGGGGAAAATTATTGGGGAAAGTTCACCTCACAGTGCAAGTGTTTGGGAAAAGGGGGTTGGTTATATGGGAGATGTTGATGGAAAGGTAAAGGCTCCAGCCAAATCTCCTGAAGTTAAAAGTAGTCACTACATGTACTCTGGTGGAGCCTGGATTGTAGCACTGAACATCAGCAAGATAAAAGATGTTTACACCACTGTGGTCTCGCAGAAGAGAATAGCTAGGACATGAGAAAAGGTGTTTTGGAAACACTTGGGAATTTCTCCCTTCAGGCATGTTTCCCGTGGAGGGGAAAGGTCTCACTTTTCCAGTAAATCTGATGGAAACCTTCCTTGTGGGAGCAGGCTACGTGTACAGACCCAACGGTGGCGATGCCTCTCGATTACGATCTTCATTGAGTTTGCCACCTCAAGAAGAGATGTTTGTTTCTCTACAACTCCCAAAGAAACTTGGCCAAAAAAAAAAAAAAAAAAAAGAAAATAGCATCCCTGTGAGTCATCCACTGCCATCTACCTCACAGAGAGAGAAAAGGCACCAGGAAGACATCAAAAAACCTGCTGCCCCTTCCACAGCTGTAGAGGCAAAGGAAGAACAGGAAGCAAGAGGAGATCCATCTTAGCATACTTGCAGACAGCTTGGTTCCATGTGTTGTTGCTTGCTACATGAAAACTGATTTACAGAAGCATAGGGGGGATGTCAGCTTTGGTCTAGTCAGCTTCCCAATGTGAGGCAGGACAGACTGTACCTTCATCACTCCTAAGAGGAGTTGGCCTGACTCCTTCCCAAAGGCAGATGGCATGAGAGCAGCATACAGGTAGGATTTATCTGCCAGTATTCCTCAAGGGTTCCCAAAGACCACCTTTATCCACATCCAACCCCAATGACAATGTGCTGCACCTCACTTCTTTCTTGTCCAGAGGAATTAACTTCTGATCCACATCCAGCACCAAGACATAGTGGAGGGATTTCGAAAGGGACCTGCAAGCACAGCTAGACTGCAAGGCTTATGCTGTGAGACTTGAGGAGGAAAAATAATTTATCATGACAGAGATGATCTCATCACTTCATGCAGGCACATACACACAGAAGTCTGCTGGAAGGAGGAAAACAGGTCTTTCTGACCAGGATGGAGTGAAAGCAGCAACTTTCATCTTGAAATCAGAGGCAACTTCTCAGCAGAGAAGGTTACTGAATATAAGAATAGCTCAGTGGGGGTGGGGGTGGACTCATCACCTCCCGTGGCCTGTAGCCTGGGATAAGAAAGCCTTCTGAAGGACAGGTTTAACCCCATTTCTGTGACCACTGCTAGGGCCTGTATGTGACATTGGGGAGGGCAGGGCAGAGCCAGGCTGGCTGCAGCGGCAGACCAAGGGCTCTGCAGGCAAACTGAGGGTCTCACAGTACTTGTTCTCTTCTCCACTGGATACAGGAAGGACAGGAGGCTGTGTGTGAGCCACAAAATGTCCATACTGTTAAGAGAATAAGGAATCAAGGCTTCCTGCCAGCGTCAGGACGGAAACCTGCCTTGCACCTCACATCCCTGCTCTATGTTGTAACTCACCTTCCCTGTGTCCTCTGGGGTTGGCCATTCTTGGGCCACATTTGTCTGACTGGGTGGTCCTTTCCATGAGGTGACTCCAAACACCTTGTTTCTAAGCTGTTGAGCTACTATATTTGACTCAAGGTCAAAATAATGAGGAACCACTGTGTTGGGAGATACTTTCTTCTAGGTGAGACTGGCTAATCTCAGGGAAAGGCAGAAGGTGCCTTTAAAAAAAGGCCACATACAAGACATTACATTTGAGAAGCTGACTAGGCGTGGGAGAGCAAATCATGGACTCACAGGGTGTTAGGGTCTGGAAAGGACCACAAAAGTTCACCTAGTCCTACCCTGTGCCAGAGCAGGATCACCAAATGGGAAAGGACAGCTCAGGAAAATGATCTCTGCACCCCCAAGGGTTTCCTTTGTCACCTTCCATTAGTTGAAGCAAATGATCAAGTCCTACAGGTAAGTCTTGATCGTCACTACCCATCAACCAGTGAGAAACCCAGAAGAGAAGCACTAGGGGTCAATGGGCTTTGATTCTGGAGGAGTGAGATCAGACCCAAAGGCTGAGGTGAGCCCATGCCCTGTGAAAGGTGGTGATCACAATCATAGGCTTGGCTTTTGAGAGCTTTTTTCCTCCAGCCCAAGGAGAGAGGATGTGCACAGCCCAGGAGAGATAGAACCTGCTCTGATGGGCCTCATGCTGCACCCAGGCAGCCGTGTTTGCCTGGGAGAGGCATGGAATAGACCTCTATGCAATATGTGCATCCTCATCACAGACACTGGCTGTGCATGCAAGCAGAGCCTCAGCAGATACTAGCTGGGAGGACAGAGAGGGTATGGAGGCTCATCTTGACCTCAGCATGCCGCAGCCCATCGGGGGTGACCTTAGGAGCCCAACATAACAATCCAGCCATTATGTCCATGGTCCCTGACCACTGGGTGCCCTAAGCCAGCAGAAAGGATAGGAGACACCAGCATCTCCACCCAGGCTCCTCACACCTTCTGACACCAGCATAGACACAGTTCATATGTTGACCCTGCATAAATTTAGCACCGGGAAGAAAGAAAACCAACCAAACAAACCCTGCTTGGGAAACAGGCCTCTTTGCCTCATCAAGCTCTACAACTGAAAGCACAAAAACAAACCACACCCTCCACCCCCCTGTTTTTCTCTCCCTGACATCTACTTTCCATATAAAAGGAATCTAACCCAGAGTCTTCTGGGTGCATTAAACCCACCTTTGGGGAGCACAGGAGGGCACTCACATGGGAAATATGAAAACAACATTGGTTACACTGTGTAGCACCTTTCCTGTGAACTTGCCAAGGCCTTTCCCAGCACATGCTGAGAGAAAATAAAAACAGGCTAAAAATAAAACCAAGCTAGAAGTATCATGGAATCACAGGATGTTAGGAGTTGGAAGAGACCTCAGAAGATCATCTAGTCCAATGCCCTGCCTGAGCAGGATCACCTAGATCAGATCACACAGGAATGTGTCCAGATTGGTCTTGAATGTCTCTAGAGAAGGAGACTCCACAACCTCTCTGGGAGGCCTGTCCCAGGGCTCCATCATTCTCACAGGGATATAGTTTCTCCTGTCGTTCCCATGGAACCTCCTCTGCTCCAGCTTGGACCTGTTGCCTCTTGTCCTATCACTGGCCATCACTGAGAAGAGCCTGGCTTCATTCTCCTCACACTTGCCATTAATATATTTACAAAATCTAATGAGGTCACCTCACAGTCTCCTCCAAGCTAAAGAGCCCCAGCTCCCTCAGCCTGTCCTCAGAAGGAAGATGTTCCACTCCCTTCATCATCTTGGTGGCCCTGCACTGGGCTCTTTCAAGCAGTTCTATGTCCTTCTGGAACTGAGGGAACTAGAACTGGACACAATATTCCAGATGTGGTCTCATGAGGGCAGAGTAGAGGGGGAGAAGGACCTTTTCTGACCTAGTAGCCACCCTATTTCTAATACACCCCATTGGCCTTCATGGCCATGAGGGCACAGTGCTAGCTCATGGTTCAGTACATAGCCTGCCCCAAGGGAAACAGGAGGGGCTGTTGCTCAGTTTTAAAATACAAAATAAGGATAAAAGCCAGAGAGTTTTCATTTCCTGGGTGGAAACTCACTAAAAATCTGATTTCTTCTTGACCTCGTGAGGTTGTGACTGGGAAAGCAAAGTGCAGCCAGAGCTCCTTGCGGAGGTGACAGAGGGGTGCTGGGCGTGAAGGAGGCATAACCTGCCCCTTGGGTCTGCAGGTGCTCTTCCAACCTCCCTCAAGCACAGCTGAAAGGATGAAGTGACTCTCTTTAAACCAAAGAAAAAGGAATAAATGTACTTTCCTAGAGTCAAACGCCTGCTGCATCGTGACCTGGAGGTGGCTGCCTTTCCCCAGCCAAAACACCATCTCCCTGTTCCCCCCAGCCTGCGAAACGCTTCGAGTTCCTTCAAGATGAAGGCACAGATGGTACAGAAATACCAAGCCATCAGATATTTATTGTTTTGGCAAGGAGCATTTCTAGACCGAAGTCAGGAAACCTCATTTCTTGGTTGCTTTTGTTCCTGTCCCACTCTCTGGGTTATTTTAGGAAAGCGCTCGCACGCACGTGCGGCGGCGATGGGCTGGGTGCGTGCGAGCGGTCGATTCCGTTCTGCGCCCGAGTAACACAGATCTGCCATCTTTTACAGACGAGTGGCTCTACACCTCTTAACATTTTATATTCCTGGACTTCTGTAGGGGAATTTTTTTCCCCTTTAGACTCCACCTGCCTTATATGAAATGGATTATTAACGTTTAAAAGTAAAATTCTTCTGTTGTGGAGACGAAATAGGTTTTAAAAAGATGGTAAGGGGGGAATACGTGGCTGTTTCCTGACTCAAGAGGCAGATCCCTGATTATTAGCAAGGCTGCTGGAGGCTCTAAGCCTGACCCACCTCTAAATATTCATGCTTTTTGTCCAGAATACTATAAATAGCATTTCCTACTCTGAAAACTCGGGGGAGGGGAGGATCTGATCTACTCTGTTTGCTACAGGCACGTGTGTAACTCTGACCCAGCACAGTGAGGCTAAGCCAAGGCCAGGGAGAGCCTGCAGAACGGCGGTGAGAGGAGGAAGAGGAGGCGGCAACATAAAGGTTGTGGCACAGCCATATAGAGGGGACAGCTCACAGCTCTGTGAGCTTTGGCTTTATGGGAACCACCTCATGTTCTAGCTATAATGAGACTTTTAAGAGAAAAACATTTACCTTCCTCTCAACCAGTCCACGTACGAGCATCTCCCCATCCATAGGCGATACTCATCTACATCCACTCAGCCTGTCCCTCCTCTGAGGGGGAAGCTCTCAAGCAAGAGGAGTTCAAAATTGTTTTAAAGAGATGAGAAGATGTGATTGAAAAACCACTTCAGTTGGCTGGGGGCTTAGAAGCATGTGTGCACATAGCTGTAAGGGCTACAAGGAGGAAGCGGACCGCGTTTCAGGTGGACGCTGATCCTTTAATGTAAGGCTGAGGATGATGTTTATATGCTGACTCACTAAGATTTATGTTTCTGTATAAATCACATGCACTTAACAAAAAAAAAAAAAAAAAAAAAAAAAAAAAGAGAAGAAGTAAAAAGCAACTGCAGGATATTCACGTCTTCCAGAGCTCTACATAAATCAATTGTACCACGATCCCACAAGCTTTTAGACAAACACACGCACACTCATTCATTATCGGGGTTGTTTGCCCATCCAGAGCCATCAACAGAAGAAAAATGACAGTAGCAGCAATGGGATGACCCAAAAGCCCTTCACATTCATGTCCCAATAGCTCCAGAGAAGCTTGGACCCAAAACTCGGTATTCCCAGTGGTGTGGTTTGAGTAACTGGCTGAACTGGAGCCCTTGGACTGACATGCTCATAACTTGAGGGAGCTGAAAGCAGAGCCAGACTTGGCAGGTCTGGCTGTTGTCACCCCCACTGCCCCCCTAGGACAGGGCTGAGCACCATCCTTCCTATCCTCCTCGGGTCTGCACCTCTGCTCTGCCTGAGGAGAAATTCTGCCTTGTTTATTTAGTCTGTCTTGGACAAGGGTCCTTCCCTGTCCCTTTGCCAGCACAGCCCGCTCAGAGCGCGGTGCCCATCGTGCAAACGCTGCCTCTCATTTGCTGTTTTAGGAAGACAGATGGACACCCACAAGCACTGGACAGCAATAAATTATAGTGCTGCTGCTACTGGTGTTGTTATCACGATGGGAGTGGTGTGAGACTTGGTGAGGAGCCTGGGACACAAGGGGAGCCAGTGTTGAGAGGAGGAGGAGGCGGAAAAGGAGGAGGAGGAAGAGAGCTTTGATCCCACCTCTTGCAGTGTGGGGTAGGCTGGGATGGAAGAAACAGGAGAATTACCTATTTCTAGACTTCAGACTGAGCAGCAGTAACTCCTCAGCAGAGGGACCTAAGTTTTCTTACCAGGGAATGGTGCTTCAATGCAGGTTTGTGCAGGTGCACAGGCCACACACAAAACCTGATTTCCTACCCCCCTCCCCCCCCGCCCCCCCCGCAGCATGGTAAGCAAATCAAAGCTCATTACACTGGATTTCCTAAGAGAACCTCAAAAGTCACCTGAGAATAGTCATAAAGCAGCTCAACAAGAAGATAAAAACTCCAGACCTGAAGCACGAAGGCCCAGATAAGGGCTTTGGGTGCCTGTGGAGAAGAGCCCCAAGAAGACCATACCTGTAACGTTGGTGGCCATATCCCTCGTCATGTAGGAGGCAGGTGGTGGAGTCAGAGCCAGACTTAGCTGATGTCCGCAAGGCCACAGCTGAGATGCCCACGTGTGGGGAGGAGAAGTTGAGCAGCACCGAAGCAACCCAGTGAGATGGTTTCTCCTGGCTGTGTCTCATGTTGATGACAAGCGGGTTGTGCTGGCATGACAGCTCATACACCCCTGTAAGATGAGACAAAGAAAGAAACCACCAGCTCAGCTCCAGGGATGTTCTCTCAGCTTTTGATTCACCAATTCTGCTCCCCAATACATTCCAAAAAACTACCTTGGGAAGCTGAAGATGCTGCAAGGGGTGGACAGGGGAATTGGGTTTTCATAAGGGCAGAGAGTGGTAGGACAAGGGGATGGATTGAAGCTGGATGAGGGAAGGGTCAGGTTGGAGATCGGGGGAAGTTCTTCACAGAGAGAGTGATGAGGTGCTGGAAAGGGCTGCCCAGAGACGTGGTGGATGCCCCAAGCTTGGAGGTGTTCAAGGCCAGGTTGAATGGGGCCCTGGGCAACCTTGTCTAGCTGCAGACCTGGAGGTTGGTGGCCCTGCCTGTGGCAGGGGATTTGGAACTCGATGGCCCTTGGGGTCTCTTCTAACCCAGAGCAGTCTGTGATCCTGTGATGACACCAGCACCAAACCCAGAAAGGGTCACAAGGTCAGAGCGGGCTCCTGGCATACCTGCTGGGATGGCACAGAATGCCACCACAGACCATAGGTGCTCACCCAAAGAGTGGTTCAGCCCTTCTACATCGCTCAGCTGGACAGTCACCCGTGGCTTGCGCTGCTTGCTTGGGATGGTGCCGTCAGAGGCCAGGAAGACAAGGAGGGAAGTGGGCACCACGGGCCTCTCAAAGCACACCTGGGCAGGAGGACAAGAGAGGTCCTGAGTGCTTGTACACCAAACACAGCCTTTCAGAGTCAAGAGGGGCGAGGGAGGAGGAGAGGGAGCAGGAACAGGGCTGGGGGGTGAGGGGTGTGAGTCAGAGAGTGCAGATGTACAGGACAGCAAATGAGTGGGAAGAGAGGGGAGGGAAGGAAGGGTGCAGGAACACAGTCCTTCCCGTCCTCCCTTTCACCAGCCTTCCCCATCTATGTCATCTTCCCCGCTTCCACATTTACTGCTCTTAAAATGGAGCAACACCCAACACCCGGATAACTCCTGCTTTGCCTTCGCCCTCCCCCCCCCCCCCCCC